>JADDOH010008627.1:105281-163773 GCA_016648135.1 Agrypnia vestita | reverse complement strand
GGAAAGTTTTTCGTTTAGTTTCATCGATTTAAAATAATCAATTTTTACTTTACACAAAATTGCTCTAATTCGTTCGCCAATCGAGATTTTTCGAACTAAAATAACAAAATAATCATCTGGATTTATTCCCCAGATGATGATGACGACGATGATGACGATGACGATGATGAAGATGACGATGCTGATGAAGATGAAGACGATGATGATGATGACGACTACCTGGAGAGATTCTTCGACGATATCTTAGGAGGTAAGGAAATGTTTTATAAAAATTTATCAAGTCATTTTTTTTTAAATTTCTTTATATAGCCTCCGAAGCACTGGCCATTTCTTTTTCGAAGATCTTCTTGGTGTTTCGAAATTATTCTCTTTTAAACTTCAATCGAGGACAGTGTTAATCATACATGAAATGAGGGTTGTAAAAGCAAAGGCAGCGATTCCCCACTGAGTTATTTATGAGACAAATACAAAAAACCTGATATTATTCAAGGAAATTTCTTTGGAATCTATGAAACCTACATGATATTGGAAATAAGTTTTTAAAAACAATCGCTACCTCAGTTTTCATTTTATAAACACATAAATAAATATTTACTATTTAAAAATGGATATTGAAAATGCTACCAAATAGTGGACATTGGTGTTTTTGCTATTTACATAATTGGATATTGCTATCTTTATGTTCAGTCTAAAATTGACATCGACTCTAATTTTTGTATGATGCGGCCATTTTGTTAATTGTATAAAGTGGAAATTGTTGCTTTTGTTTTTGATAGTAATTTAAAAACACGGTTTTGGAAGGGAATGAGCTATATTTACTATAAAATATGGAATTCAGTACATTGTTAATTATTAATCCTTGGTGAGCTCATTCAAAACTGTTTTAATTTTGCATTGATACGCCCTAAATAATATATTAGAATTTAGTTCAAGTGTCTACGCATGGTAGTTATAAGGGCCATTTAAAAGTTCTTCGAAATTCTGTCTTTACGTTCAGAGAGTGCCTTCATTCGTTTTTCGGTTTTTAAATTGTCCTTACTTCTCGTTCACCTTCTTGAGTCTTAAGCCATGTATTCACTAGGAGACAAATTATCTCTCAACATCACGCGCGGCACAGAGTCTACGTCACGTTGCAACGTCGCGCACAACATAGCGGGGCATTTCTACGTGCCGCGGAAACGTTGCCATGTGCACGGTACTCGAGCGAGCTCACGGGGACATTGGGCTGCGCGTCAGTATCACGTGGTATGTTTACAAGTGAATGCGCATGCGTTGTATCTTTCAACTGACATTAATGTAGGAAAATTATTTTTCTCCAACTTATCGCCGTACAATTTTGTGGGACACTTCAAATCGTGAATATAAAAATAAAATGATCTGAGGGCCAACAGCGTTCCTTAATATTGTCTTGCTTGGCTATGGAAGGCCCGATTATTTGTAATAAATTGTCAAAATCAGTTGATGTCATTCGAGTGAAATTGACAAAAAATCCGTCAGACATTCGAAGATCGCATAGAATATCCATCCTTCTTTCTCTTTGTAGTAAATAATTTCGCAACTACCACATTTTTCTCCTCTCACGTTTCGATAAACTCGTTAAAATAAATAGATACGCAGCTGTCATCCTAACCTCATTGGGCGGCAAGTGTAAATAGATACGCAGCTGTCAACATAACCTCATCGGGCGATAAGTAATAAGCGAGTCCCGGTGTGTACACGTCAAATAACCGCGTTATTGTCCCCGAAACATGAGCGTAGACGTTGATGCGACATGCCGCGCGGAATGTTTTGCGATTTATCCCCTAGTGAATATATGACTTTATAATGACATCTTGATTACAGATGACGACGACGACGACGATGATGTGTCTCCATCTACCGGCGCCGTGGAGCCCGTGGTGGTGGCGGCACCTCCGGCTGCGGAGCCAGCAATCACCCCTGGCGAGATCGTGGCCTCGGTGGTGGAGCCGCTCAACTCCGCGGCCGGCACCGCCCTAGACCCGAGCACCGAGGAGGGGGAGGTGGTCGGAGAGCTGGCCGCCGTGGCCGAGAAGGACCCGATACCCGGTGAGCCAGCCGCCCCGCAGGTGGTCGACCCCAGCCCGGCGGAGGTCGAGGAAGACGACGAGGAGGATGACGACGACGAGGACGGCGGGATCGAGGACGCGCTCGACGACGACGACGAAGATGACGACGACGACGACGATGATGATGACGACGACGAAGAGGAGATTCTCGGCGAAGACGTCATCGCCAGGCAGAAGGGAGCGCGTGAGTCCAAGTCCGTTAAGGCCAAGGGGGCGAAAAAGGTCACCACCCACCGCAAAAAGTCCAGTAGAAAAGTCCAGAAGGTCGAGGACAAGCCCAAAATGATCAGATAGTTTGCGTGACGGAGCTCGTCATCATTATTTATTGTTATTGTTAATGTTGTGATCGCTGCCCGGTTCAAATTAATTTCTCCACTTTGGCAAGCCCGATTCGATGACCTAGACTCGCGATTCGATGACCTAGACTCGCGATTCGATGACCTAGACACGCGATTCGATGAACTAAACTCATTCAAAACCTTTATCGCGACAGTTAATTTATCACGCAAGACGATTTAAGAGTAATGTTAATGTTAAGTATTTATTAATTATTTATTGACCGAGAGACGAGAGGACGAGAGCCGTGACGTCACGCACGCTGCGCATCTGGATTAAAAGTTGATAAGCGTCTAGACTAATGTCACACGAGCGCGTGGCAACCCCAGGAGGAACCTCGAACCAGTACCAGTACCAGATGACAATGCTGTTGAATGTACATTACATTTTATCCTTTCAATAGACGAATCTGTTATATATTTGCATCTCGTGTTTTACTGCAAGGTCAAAAGTTGAAATTACACAATCGCTTGTCGCTTCACTCAAGTCAGACACATCACGTGACATTAATCTAGATAACTTTATTTACTTTTAATTTCAGATCTGGTGGCATTTGATCATTTTTTGCTCCAAATAACAAAACACGCTTTCTCCATACTAATCAGTTGGTTTTATATCACCCAGTAGTGCTTTTTGCTTAGAACATAGACTTGCTCACTTACCTGATGTATCTGACTGTAACGAAGACGACAAACGACAAAACTGACCGACTTTTGACCGCAAAACCCTTCCCTTCATCCCTCCAGCTCTCGCACACATCATCACTGCTGTCCTGCCAACGGAGGCTGAAATACTTCAGTATCATCTTCTTTCTCTCATGTATGAAAAAGGAAAATAGATCATTTCTTATTCCGCAAAAAACATTCATAAATATGATTTCACATGCGTCATTTTTCAAATATCTTATCAACGATAAGACAATGATACGTTGGGAGGACTATATCATATTTTTAAAAATGATTTTTTTATATTATCTATGGTAAATGATAATATCGCATATAAATGAAATTAACAGTTCAAAAAAGAGTACTTTAAAGCGTTTTTATAACATATGAGAGATATAAAAGCAAAGGCAGCAATATCAATAAAAAATTGAATTCAATCATCGAGGATTACTAATTTAGAATGTACTGAATTTGAAATTTTATAGGAAACATAGCCTATAAATTTACAAGAAACATAATTTTGAAAGGGATAAATACATTAAATCTAGCATTCAGCATATTCTAAATTAGTAATCCTAGGTGATTGCATTCAAATTTTAATTTTTTATTTTTTGCATATTGTTTGTCTTTGCTTTTACACCCCACGTATATATGAACTAGCCGTAAAAAAATATTATTGATTTATTTGTCAGAACCCCAATAAATAATTGTAAAAGATTTGAGTTCTAATCTCAGTCATTTTCTTGGACGTAATGTAAAATTTTACATAATTATTTCACAATTATTATATATTGCTACTTTGCCATAAATAGAATATTATAATTTTTTTTAATATTAAATTAATTGGTCGTCGAGAAGCAATATATTGGAGAAAAAATACATAAAGTGTTGGAAATAATATATTAAACCCTAATAGATAAATTCACACCAGAGTTAATTTTGCGTGGTCTATTACTAGAGGAAAGCCTTTAGATTATTTTTTACAAATTTGTTAAAGAGCTAAATACTTTCCCACGCAGTCATATCTGTAAATGTAAAATGAAACCAAATTTATTACCGATTCCGCTATTTTTTTAATATGTAAATCGCTAAAGCTAGTCGCATTGTTTTCCGGTTACGAAGTAGGCCGCTAATACAAGCCGAATTAACTTCGCCGCCCACCAGAAGTGTGGTTTGAGATTTGGCGTCGCGGCCATTCAGGGTCTCGGACGTCGGAGGCTCCGATCTTCAGGTAATTAGAAGCGCGGTGCGTGAAGCCCGTAGATAGGCGGAGAAACCAGGCTCCAACGGTGTCAGTAGGTGACCCACTAAACCCGGCATCTCGGAATGTTGAGCGGCGGCTCGCCGCGGTGCCGGAAGCGAGGGCTTTCATTCCGGCCTTCAACAAACTCTCTACGTCCTTGAAAGCCTCCGACCGGCGCGGCGGAGAGAGTTTCAAGCCCTCGAAATGACCTCTCGCGAATTTCGCGCGCGTTCGCTCTCGGCAAGCAAATTCTAAATTATCGATTAAGATAAAGTGTAGACGTCTCGCAGAGGCGAAGCTATTTACATGTGGGAAAGTGCGTATGGAAGTCTTTATTGCGTGTCTTGGCTGGCTTAAGTGATCACTTTACACAATGCTACGTTCACCCACCCAACAAAAGCTACACACGTCTATCAAATATTGAAAATTGTACATACGTTATTCGTGCAGTTTATTTAGCATATTTGGAACAACTACACTATTGCCATCAATTGTCTGAAAAATTGTCATTAACATGAATCTATATAAATATCACCGCTGGTATATGAGACTTCTATATTTTATTTTTTGACTAAAATATGAAGAAATAATTTTTGTTGTACCTATATACATGATAGTCATTCGAATATTTTTTAACATACACACTAGAATTTTTTTTCAATCAAGACTTCCAAAAATTTCCATATATAAATAGCTTTGTCCCTGTGAGACATCCATAATTTATCTTAATTAATGATCATCACACTTTGGATAAAATCCAGTAAATTGTAAAAAAAATATATTGTAAATTCTAAATTCACGGCACGATGTCTCTGCCAATAGACTCGAAATTCAAAAGTTCGACTGTCAATTCGAGTTAGCGTACTTTAAAAAAATGATAAGAGCGATAAGAAGGGGTATAAAAGCAAAGGCAACAACATCCAAAAACATATTAAAAAATGTTTAGAATGCAGTCATAGAGGATTAGTATTTTAGATTGTACTGAATTCGAGATTTTGTAGGAAGTATAGCTCTATCAACTGTTTCCAAATCATAATTAAAAACAAAGGCAGCAATATCCACTTCAACCAATCAACCCCCGAGGATGTGTCACGTGACAAAATAAACGCTCCATACATGCTCCATACAAAGTGAGAGTTGACGTCGATTTTAGTCTAAAACATCATAGCAAAGACAGCAATATTCAATTAATGTATATTATAGATGTCTCACAGAGACAAAAATGTAGTTTTTTATAGAAGTTTTTAGGGTGTACATAGGACTTATGACCTATCTTATGGTTGGCTTAAGTGATCACTTTACACAGTGTAACATTCGCCATGATAGAATATACCATGCCTACTAATTTTTCTGAAAGATTTGAACAAACTCAAAATATTCTAACAGCAATATTCTATCATAGGAATATCTATTATAGGAAAAACTGAGGTGGAAACTGTTTTTAAAAGCTTATTTCCAATAAGATGTAGGTTTAATAGATTCCAGAGAAATTTCCTCGATTATTGACAGGTTATTTGTATTCATCTCAGAAGCACATCAGGGAAGAGGCACCCATGGCCGTTTTGTGACAAACAGCTTCCATATCGGCCCCACACTTTCGCCTGTCATCCTCCCACGCTACTATCTAAACTCATTTAAAGGCGCGGGGAGGGCGTTCCACACAAAATCGCTCCACTGCCGGTGAGTTGTCGCCACCGTTCCTTTTATACCCGAGAATTGCCGAAAAGTTTCATCGCGGATATTTGGACGAGTCGCTGGGGAAGTTGCCAGTTCGGCCCTGGCGCGACGCGGATGAGTCCGACTGTCTCTGCCCGACCTTAATAAAACGAGTCGGCCTGGAAAGTGCCGTTAGGCCTCGCAGGTGCTCTCGACTACCGAAAGCTGCGCACGAAGCGCGCCGTGGCCCGATGTTTACTCTTTTGATGCCACCCGGTACCGATCTCGTCCGTAATAAGTAACGCCTACGCGCGTCTTTACGAAAGTCGGCGAACACGTCGAGCGGGAATATTGATTTCTTTTACGTACGCAACCGGCGGTCGCGGAGCGGAGAATATGTAGAAAGCGCATTTTTAATTATTTATAGTTATACAGCGTTATTTGGAAAATATTAAAAACCTCGCAGGACTATATTCCTGCCTTGATTATGAGTAGAAAATGTTCAAGCGACCATGACCTAATACCGATAGTTACAGAGATATGCGACATCAAAGTTTGCATTTTTTTTTTCAACATTTCTGACTTATTTTTTGCAAAACGTCAAACTATCATTATAATAACTCATATCGATTTAGAAAAATTCATTCGTTTCAATACAAGTTAAATAAAATGATAAAAAACCTTTAAAGAGTTTTATTATTTTATTTGACTTGCATTAAAGGGAATTAATTTTTCTTACTCGATATTAGTTACTGTAATGATGGTCCAACGTTTTACAAAAAACATGTCAGAAATATTGAAAAAAAGCAAACTTTGATATCGCATATCTCCATAGCTATCGATATTAGATCGTGGTGCTTGAACATTTTCGACTCATAATCAAGGCAGAAATATAGTCTTGCAAGGTTATTAATGTTTTCCGAATAAACCTGTATAATTTAAAAGATTTATATATAAATAATACACTTGTATTTATTTATTACACAAGATTTATATATAAATAATCCTACTAGTTTCAAGAACTACAGAAGTTCTCATCCACATCATCTCATCATCACCTGTAATTGAGAACATCTGTAGTTCTCGAAAATAATAGTGTAGTAGTGTATACTTAAACTCAAAAGTGATCTTATACAAGTGTTTTATTTGTATATAAATCAATCATGTCATTCCACAAAGTTAATGCCTAATCAATAAATAGGTAATGTATTTTAAAAGAGTATAAAGCAAGTGACTTGACATATACTTTGTCAAAATATATATTTGCTTCTTCTCCATAAAAATTGAGATCTCGTGTATAGCGGAGTATATGTGTAGAGCAATAGAAGCAAATGCAGTAAGGAGTGGAAAAATGTAAATAATAAAAGTAAAATGTAAAGTTGAGGGTAGAGACATAGTTATAACAACAAAACAATATAATAAAAAAACTCGTGGATTATACTAAAAAACTAAAATAAAGACAAAATTATACAGTATTGAAGCTCAAAGTGTTGAGTTGTAAAAATTTACACTGATCTTTGTCGATTATTTTATTGAGTTTTATGAAAAGAGTAAAAACTCACACTTACAGAAATGCAATAACCTAGAATATTAAAAATAATACACACGTAAACAGAATCTGATAGACGACAATAATTCAATATGGTGTCGTTAGCGCTGGTAACATTTCCGATACATGCTGCGTGCGCAACTTCGATTACAATAAAAAATTTGATTGCACCTAGAGTATGCCAAAAGATGTATAACTTCAATAAATATTCATATAATTTTATGAACAGCCCGTTACTTGATATATTCCCCATTTCGGCGTCTACTTGTCAATTACCCCCACCATAACTGTAGCCACGCCCCACGTAAAAATTGATTTGTTTGCTGGAATAATGGTTAGTCAGTATGCGTCCGTCCTGACGAAGAAACCGGTAGACGTAGAATTACTCCAAGTGGTACTTATACAAATTTATTTAATTAATTAATGCTTTGGAATTTCGGTTCATTTTGGAAGGTGTTTGGCATTAAAACACCACGCTTGCCAGACGGGTTGGTGAGTTTTAAATCAGCCGCCCTTAACATAGGGAACAGACGCTGTTTGTAGCCGCCCATTTTGGGTCAGACGCTACTGCCTGTTGGTCTGCGAGAGGTATTTTATTTCCCTCCTGCCCTCCATATCTGGCGAGCTTTCCCCTATCCGCCACCTGGGGACGCCGAAGATACAGACGAAGATACGCCGAAGATACAAGACAGGACACTACAAGATGGCCTCCCAGAGTTCTGAAATGGAGACCTTTGGAAAAAAAAGAAGAATCGGAAGACCTCAAAAGAGATGGGCCGATGATATTGTCGCTGTGGGGGGAAAGAAATGGCTACAATTAGCCAACAACAGGGAAGAATGGAAAAATAAGGAAGAGGCCTATATCCAGCAGCGGAAAGACGAAGGCTGATGAAGAAGAAGAAGAAGAGGAATTAATGCTCGCTTTCACTAAACTGTTGCCGGAGTAAGAATTTCCCGAATCATCGTTCTTTCTAAGAACACATCCAAAACAATGATCCTTCTCCTGTATATTGTTGAAAGTCCTTCATTTCCTTGAATCCTGGAGGGTGGAGCCAGTGATTTGTGTCTCGAGGTCCACGAGATAGTAGTATCTGCCTCCAGAACCATATCTCAAAGGCACACCTTCAGTCAAAAGCATTGAATTCTTCTTGATTGTAATTATGTTACGCATGCTATCCCAATGTTCTTCCGTGTCACGCGAAGAAGAAAAAATTTAAAGAAAACTAACACATTTTTTTTTGGAATTACACAAATTAGACGTAGAATCTTTTGTTCTGGAAATCGTTATTAAAATCGAAAAAACAAGTTATTTCTGATTCTTCTTTTGTGAACAAAGACGGTATTTTTTTATAGAACTCTATTTTTAATCAATACACTAAAAATCAAACGCGATTTTTTTGGTTTAATTTCTAGATCGTTTCGGCTGTCTAGGCAATTCTAAGTCATGTATCCCAGTTGTGTTGAATAGTTTCGATCTAAGAGTTCTCTCATGAATGTTTAATGGCGCGTGTATACGAATAAATTTCTCTCGAAGATGTGTCTTGAAGAGTGCGAAGTAAGCTAATAATCTTTACCGGATGTATTTTGTACGCGAACGGAAATGATGTAACCGGTACACATCCAACTTTACCGGTTTCATCCGTGTGCGCGCACCGCGATAGCGTATATTTGGAAATATTTTTACCAATTTTTTAAATTACTTCAAAAATATGAAAGAAGATTTATATTTCAAATGATTTTCTCAAAATATTAAAACATCAAGATAAAGTCAACATCTCCATATCTCAGAATACGGTTCTTGTTAGCTGTTAATTGACAACTTTTACCTTGATTTTGGCAATTATTAATTTGTATACCTACACGAGTAATTAACATAATTCAAATAAAGCACTCCTCAACTTTTCGACATGTTCTGCACACAATTGACAATAGGTACTTACGTAAATTCCATTCAAATATTCAACAACTAAATATTTTTAGTAACTTACAATCGATCTTTAGTTAATTAATATACTTATGGACAGGCTAAATAAACACCATAGTATTGACAAAAAAGAATGAAAGCAGAGTATGAATGAGGTGGAAATGTGTTCGCTTTGGCGCATGTACACCAAGGTTCCGGGTTCGATTCCCGATGAGGTCACAATTTAATCTACGTGATTTACTCAAGCCTGGGTGTTTTGTGATATATTTCGCTTCTGTTATTGGGCCTTCTGGCCTGTTGAAGCGAAAAAAAAATATAGCGAATTTAATGCTGACTGTAATGTAGGATTTTCAGGCGTATTCTAGTGTATATGTTAAATAATTCGGAAGAATATCATAAATACATTAAAATTGCTTAATACTCCACATTATATATAGACGTATCATTACCAGCTACGAAATCTATGCATACTATTTCATAAGAAGGACTACAAAGGTCTCTAGCATAATTCCTTAAATGTATGAAATGTTTCAATTTAGAACATATAATATACAACTTCAAAAAACTTGATAATGTGTGGATGTACTTACGATGGAATTGGTAGACACTGCATTGTGTAGAAGTGTAGAGTGATCACTTAAGCTAGCACATACAGGTTATAAGCCCTGGGCCATCCTATAGAACAGGTTTCTCATATAAATAGCTCCGTCTCGGTGAGCCTTTAAGCTATCTTTAAGTTATCTTAATTATGAATAAATAAAGGGTTGCTGAGATGGTTTGGTCAAATAGAATGTAGAAGTGTGGAGTGGATGGTAAAGAGAATGTATGATGCGAATGTTAAAGATGACAAGAGCAGAGGGCGCGTGCGAAAGGTGAGACAAGATCGAAGAAACCAAATATATATCGTGCATGAGAAGAAGAAGGTAAAAGTTGTGTCAGGACAAAGGGTGTGGATATCTGTCCTCTTTTCCTACCCTGGAGTAAAAAAAAAAAAGCGTCAGATGGTTAGTTAATTCCTTCCGTAAGTTAATCTGTAATGTTTAACACGAATGTTACATTTTATTCTGAATGTCGCCTATGTTACCCGCCGGGTCCTAAAGAATAAGTTTGTAAATTTTGAGTCTGATCGGTCGAACGATACAGATTTGCAATAAACATATATTAGAGGGAGAGAAGGGGTTAAAGGAAGGAAGAAAATGCCGTCTATGTTATCCACCGGGTTTTAAAGAATAAGTATGAAAAATTCGAGTCGAATCGGAAAAACGGTGTAGATCTGTATAGAGAACAGACAGACAGAAAGACAGACATTGAGTTTTATAGGTATAGATTTATCAATATTAAAAGGGTAGGTACCGGCGCCTTTTTTTTTTCAAAATAATTTGTGCGAATTCGAATGGAACGTTGTGTCAAAATTTCAAAGCAATAGTTGAAGAACTTTAGGAAATTTAAGATTTTGGACAATCAAACATTTACATTTTCATTTATATAAATAAATAGTAGGTATATAAAAAAAAGTAGGTACATAAAAACATCCTCGTATTCGAATGCAACGTTGTGCCAAAATTTCAAAGCAATCAGTGAAGAACATTCAGAGATTAGCGATTTTGTACAAATGAACATTCACATTTTTACTCCCTTTCTTTTAACTCGTAGAGTCTGCTTACTTGCTTTTCTATCGAAAAAACTTTGGATCGATTTTTAACCCTTTTCTCGTGATCCAATCGAGCTGAAACTTTGCATGCAGACTCGTGGCGACGATAAAAATGATCTAACAAATTTTCGTTTAAAAGAAATTAATAATTATAATATAATTTGGATTTTTCGAAAAATTTTATTACTCGCTTTCGTAGCGTCGCCCGATTCGAGCCCAACAGTGGGGTAAGCACCAAACCCGTTTCAACTAGCAAATGAGAAAGGGAGTATGATAAAAATTTAGTTTTTATGGGTTAGATTTTTTTGTTTGAGTTGTGTTTGGGCGTTGGCCGTCGACCGGAGTCGTCGTTTGATGCCAGCTGTCGTGTGCTGGAAGCACCAGCACCAGTGGACAGTTAGGCGACCTTCTTCGGCCTTTCGCTTCGTCAAATTATCATCAAAATACGTCTCCACGCCGCGGGTCCAATACTTTGGCATTCGACCTTAATTAATCGACCGGATAGGAGACAAGTGTGGGCCGAAGCTTAAGTATTTGATTAACCTAGTAGACTCGGTGCCGAGTATACCGATTAGTCGTGAGAGCAACTTTTTGTTGACAATTCGCAAACACCAATTATGATCTTTAACTTGTGAATTTTTATGTTTAGTGCTTTTTTCGAACTGGGTCTTTCAAAACTCAGGTTCACTGTTAGGTTTTCTTCGCGGATCATGGATCGTGGATCCGGCCTTTGTATGGGTTTATATAAAATATAAATTACAAGATATCATAATATTTTTAGATTTATCAGGATTGTCTTTTTTAAATTTAATATCTTTGTTTAATACCGCCAAGACACTCATTTAGATCGGGGGTTTGAGTCTCGTCCCCGGAGAGTGAAGTCAAATTAGTCGTATTTTGTATAAAACAAGCGTTAAGCATGATTTTAAAAATAATTTTAAAAAATATATAGACCTATAATTACCAGCGGAGACATCTATGTATACTGTATTTTACATTTTTTTTTACCATAGATAATCTCGTTCTTAAAGATAAATAAAGAACATTTATACAATTTTAAATATTTTGATAGTGTTTGGACGTTCTTAGGGTAGAATCGTGAACGCTGCGTTGGGTAAAGTGATCACTTCAGCCAGCCGATACAGATCATAAGCCCTGTGGCCAATTTGTAAAGACTTTCATACGACGAAAGTTATGGAAGGTTTTGTCTGAATATGGGGTGAAGAGTAAACTCATACAGGCAATTGCATCCCAGTACGAAGGAAGTAGTGCTTGCGTGAGAATTAATGGGACATTCACATCATGGTTTGATATTACAAAAGGTGTCAAACAGGGATGCGTAATGTCACCATGGCTTTTCAACCTGTATATGGATAATTGTATGAAAGAACTGAAGGAACTAGAAGTTGGAGCGAAAATAGACGGACTCACCATATCCTGTCTGCTATACGCAGACGATGCAGTATTAGTGGCTAACAGTGAAGCTGATCTGCAGTACCTGGTATCCAGGGTGTCCGATGTATGCATGCAGAGTGAACTTCTGATGAATGTCAGCAAATCGAAAGTGATGGTATTCGAGGGAGACGAAAGAGTGACTAAGTGTGATGTAATTATAAACAACGAATGCTTAAAACAAGTGAACGAGTTTGTGTATTTGGGAAGTATGTTTAGTAGAGACGGCAAAGCTGAGAATGATATCGAAAGGAGAGTAACTGCGGGAAACAAAGTTAATGGTGCACTAAATGCAATTATGGCCAATAAGAATCTGTCGAAGGAAGCAAAACTAGCGGTACATAATGGCGTTCTAGTGCCAACCCTTATGTATGGAAGTGAAGCCTGGAATTGGCAAAAGAGGAATGAAAGTAGACTGAATGCGGTGGAAATGCGGTCACTAAGACGCTTGTGTGGAAAATCTTTGGTCGATAGAGTGAGGAATGAACAAATTAAAAGTGAATGCAATGCTAGCTGTAGTGTGGTAGATAGAATAAAGAAAGGAGTGCTGAGATGGTTTGGTCATGTGGAACGTATGAACGAGGAAAGGATGGTTAAGAAAATATATGAGGCGAATGTTGAAGGCAACAGGAATAGAGGGCGTCCGCGAAAGACCTGGCACGATCAGGTATTACAAGTATTTGAGGATGGCCCTGTTAAAAGCCGCAACAACCGTAGAACGTGTATGAGAAGATGTATGAATGTGGCCGAAGAAAAAGTGGTGTGCCAGGATAGAAGAGTGTGGCGTTCAATCCTCTCTGCCTACCCCTGCAGGGAAACGGCGTGATGGTTAGTTAGTTAGTTAGTTAGTTCATACGTGTTTTCCATATAAATAGCTGTGGTACTTCTATAATTTATTTAAATTAACTATAATTGTGTCTTAATACAAATATTTTAATAAAATTGCTATAGAAAACGACAGTAAAGTGACAACAGATATATTGTACGATTTGTATTCATTACAAGATTGTTGATTTAGATTTTTCAAAATCTTCGAACCATTTACATGAAACAGTTCCTGCGACCTAGTAATTCAGCACTAGCGGGAAAATGGTACGAAATCAATAGGCATGATGACAGTTTTACAGAATAAGTGATTTTAGAGAAGAAAATATTTTGAGAGGATTCTAAAAAATGATTTTTACTGAAACACCGGTCAGAGCGAATGGCGTCACGCCTCAGTATCCATCACCGTGTCTTTGAACCGTTGCCATAGAAACAATGCAATGTTTACTGAGGCTTGACGTCACGTAGACGAAATGACAGCTGCGGGCGTTTTTGCGCGAAATTATAAATATGTAGATGAAAATGCAATTATTTGCGTAAAAACTTGGTTTATTACCGAAATAATGTTATTTTCGGTAAAAGTAGACGTGTACCTACAATACAGAATGTTATTTCAAAATCTGTCATCATGCCGATTCAGTCATGTCGCGAGCGTATGGCTTGACATTTTGTATAAAAATATTAAATCGAACCATGTCAGAAAAAGCTTTATTTGTTTACGTTATTCTCATCTTCCGCTAATTAATTATGTACTTTCGAAAGAGATTTAGAAGCGGAAAATACAGTTTGACTTTCAAATGTCTAACGGGCCGATATTACGATTTGGGAGCAATTTTTCCCACCAAATTTAGCTGACCGCAATCAGCTGAGCGGAAATCGAAGTCTACTTATAAATTATTATTACACAAAGACAAGTAAGATTTATTGTGTATATTTATTTATTTAATGCTGGAACAACATACGTAGTGCATGCGTTCAGTTTTCGTAGGTAGTATATTTATCATGCACCAATAATGCGTAAGATGGAATGGGACCAAGCTGGTTTAAACATAGACGAAGACTTAACCACCTTAGATTTGCAGATGACATAGTCCTTTTCCAAGAAAACCCTAAAAAACTAGAGAAAATGATCCAAGACCTAAATAGAGAAAGCGAGAAAATTGGACTGTCCATGAATATCAACAAAACAAAATTATTAACAAACTCAGACAAAGGAGAAATTACAATAAATAAGCAACCGCTTGAATATGTAGAGGAGTACATATACTTGGGTCAGATCATCTCCCACACTGATCAAACAGACAAAGAAGTTAAAAAACGGATTGCAAATGGATGGAAAAAATACTGGTCACTCAAAGAAATTATGAAGGCCACCGATCTCAGTATGGGCACAAAACGGAGAGTCTACAATACCTGCATTCTACCCTGCATCACATATGGCTGCGAAACATGGTCTCTCTCAAAACATCATAGAGCCATGCTGCAAGGATGCCAAAGAGCGATGGAGAGAAGCATGACAGGTATCAAGAAGCAAGAAAAGAAACAAAGCACCTTTATAAGAGCCAAAACGAAGGTTATGGATGTACTAACGAAGATAGACCAACTGAAATGGAGATGGACAGGCCATATGCTAAGGAGCACTCAGGAAAAGTGGAGTAAAATTGTTACATGCTGGTACCCCAGAGATGGGAAAAGGAAAAGGGGAAGACAGCCCAAGAGACGGGAGGATGAACTAAAATTAACAGCAGGCCCTTTCTGGAGAAGGGTCGCCAGGGATAGAACTCAATGGAAATTGTTGGAGGAGGCCTTTGCCAAAAGGCACATATTCTTTAAACAGGGAAAGCATTTTATCTTACACAAAAATCTAAGTTCAGGATAAAGGGCTAATTGATTGATTGATTGAATAACGCGTGCACACGATATCATAAAAAATAACGAATCATCCATAATAGAAATTAATTAACTGAAAATACATTTCCATTTTAAGTCTAAACTGTAGGCAAAGAATATAATGATGCAGGTATCCAAATTTAAGATTGTTTTACAATTTATAAAGTTGCGTATACATAGCACGATTTACAGGTAGATTACAGCTGGTATTTATCTTATCTTATAACTACTTATAAGGACATCAGGATTGTTTCTTCGAATGAAACGACTGACAAACTAAACATCGCGCCATTTTCTCACAAGAATAGGCAGAAGGAATGCAAAGCCTTTCACTTTGCCTTTTCTAATTTCATAGATCTTCTTATGTACGCGGTTCGGTTGTTTATCTGGTCATGCCTGGTATTTTACCGACGTCTTCTGCCTTAAAAAATTTTTCCTCGTTCATTCATTCCACATGGCCAAACCATCTCTAGATTCAGAACTGCCGTGAAAACATTTTCATCTCAGCGATCCTTTCTTTATTTCATTCAATTCCAATTCGTTTATTATTCGCTCTATCGTCTAAAGTTTATTCACGTATGCACATTTCTGCCGTTTATACAATTTACTTTTTTTTTTAACAATTCCAAGACTTCCCTTTCAACCATCATCTAAAATAAGTATAATGGTGGTATAAATACGGTCCAGTACAAATGAAAATTATGATTAGTTAAGGATTTTAGCCATGTTGTACTGGAAAGACACATTTCTTTGGTGATATCTTTTTTATATTGTTCAAGACATAAGTCTTTGAATTTCGAATCCATAAAACGTATAAGGAAGAGAATGTTCTTAGGTTTTCATGGCCACTCTGAATCTTCTGGTTTGTGTCTTCTGGGGTATTATGCCGTGATATTATCCCAGAAAGGTCGTAATAACACGGCATAATATCCCAGAATACACAAACCAGAAGTATAAGGCTGAGCTGTAAAGTCTTTAGCAGCTCTCAGAAACAGTTAATAAAGATATTTAATTACTTCGTTTTCATACAAAGCAAGACCTTTGGTGTTAACATCTTCTCTCGTTTTCTATTTTTGGTTTGATCCATTGAGACGGACGCACACGTCCTCATAAGTTTAAGAAATTAATTTAACAAAATAAAATATTTCGTAGTGTTACTTATATGAATGAGTAAAAAAATGCAGGTTTTCAAGAGAGCCAAAACAAAATTTGGGAATTTCGTTTGTTTAGGAAATATCTCTTAAAGCCTTTATTATTTTTATTTAACTTTTACACCAAAAGTTTAACATTTGCACAAAAGAACCTTGAACCAAGTTAACTAATGTCGTTGTTTCTTGCCAAATTTTTCGAATAATTAATCAAAACATTTGTCCTTTTTCAAAAAATTAAAAAAGAATCGCATTTTATTTTATTTTCTGACTCGTCTAATTTTTCCTTGCTAGATATGTATCTGAAATTTCTTTTATCTGATTATAACTTTCTTGAATTGAATTTGATTATAGTTTTCAATTTTACACAATTCCGTTTCGCACAAATGCTCGCTTTGTGTGTGGGCACTTTTATTATGAAGAGTACTCATTTTGACATCTAGCAGCACTGCTCTGGCATTTTTAGAGTTTTCGTGTCCATTGCTAGATGTCGTTGCATTGTTTATGTTTGTTTCGCGTGATAGTCCTTTTAAATGCTTCTGTATCGTCTACTATTTTTTCCGAAGTTAGTCTCTACGATTCCAGATAATTCAAGTACATATTTTGAACAGAAAGACCATAAAATTTCGACTTCTAGGTGAATAACATCTTTACAATTAAGCTACCTTGTGTATAATGTGTCAAAAATCAATGACAGGTAGGATAACTATAGATGTTATATTTTCAATTTATCTTAAATAAATCATCTTTTTTCAGCATTTTTTGTATTATAATGTTTAATTGTTAACTTTTCTCAAGATATTTATGTCAAATGACATTTGACAATCAATCATTTTTCGGCTAAATCCAAGATAATGGTCCCATTGCATATACAACGAAAATGATTATTTCATTGTATTATTGAATATGCTAATAACAAAATGAAATATAATTTACGTTTAAAAATTAAGTATTAAATAAAATATTACACTTTAAAGTTTCGAAAAATGAACTGCATATTTTGACATTTCATAGGCAATATATGAGGTTATTAGGTTTGGTTTGGTTAGGTTAGGTTATTAGGTTTGGTTTGGTTAGGTTAGGTTATTAGGTTTGGTTTGTTTAATTTAGATTACGATCATTTTAGTTACATTAAATTAACAGGACATTAAATTATATAGTGAAATACTTATTTTCATTGTATGAACAATGAGACCATATTCTTGGATTATTCCATATTTTCTTCTAGTCAACTGTCACTTCACGGGTCGTTAACCTTATTTGAGTCGTTTTCAATGAACTACATTATGTTAATGTTAAAGTAATTTAAGATAGTTTACTATTATGATCCGTTTTCTAAGGATTGAAATACTTGGCAATTCTCCCATCTTTTACATTTCGCGGTTTAAGTTTGCTTTCAATGATTGTTCAATTATTACGAGAAATTTTTAGGTTTTTATTTTTAGGCTAGTGTGGCTTTATAATTATTAAAAATCAATAAAATAATAATAAGGTAATTAATTACTCAATTGCTATTGCACTGGTATTGTTAATTATTGTTGCATAATAGTAATTAGCAACACCAGTTTAATAATAGTTTAATTGTTGTATAATAATAATAAGCATAACAAATGCTTTTGCGAATAGCAAAACTGAACACCCGCTCACAACACTATTAGAAAGAACGATCTCTCCGGTGGCGATACAGCCTTTGCCGAGCCTTTATATCCTTAATGTTCGCCTCCCATGTTTCAATTGTCGCCGATTGTCTTCTTATTCGGATTAAGTTATTTTGTTTCTTTCTTTCGTCCTCCCAGCGAAGTCGACGCCTTTCTTTTTGGGATCTGTGCTTCCTCAATCTTTTGGAGGTACCCCTCAATCTGAGTGAATTCATTGGCAGTCTTCTGGACTTGAACGAAAATGAACTTATAAGGGAAAAGTCAACTATATTAATCATCTGAAGTAATCTATTACAATTTGATGTGCTAGGATTCACAAAGATAGAGTATCACTGCACCAATTTCATTAAACAGATGCATCAACACCTGCATCTCTAATGATGGAAATCATATCGAAATGTCATTAATACAAAGCACACCAGTTTTAATACAGGGTTATTTGGAAAACATTAATAATCTTGCAAGACCATATTCCTGCCTTGATTATGAGTCGAAAATGTTCAAGATATTATGACATAATATCAATAATTAAGGAGATATGCGACATCAAAGTTTGCATTTTTTTTCTCAATATTTCTGACGTTTTTTGTAAAACGTTGGAATATCATTACAGTAACTCATATCGATTACGAAAAATTCATTCGTTTCAATACAAGTTAAATAAAATGTTAAAAACCGTGAAAAAATTCCAATTGGAATGTTTTCCAAATGGAATTCGAGGGTTTTTATTTTTTTATTCGACTTGTATTAAAGGGAATGAATTTTTCATATTCGATATAAGTAACTGTAATGATAGTTCAACGTTTTACAAAAAATAAGTCAGAAATATTGAAAAAAAATGCAAACTTTGATGTCGCATATCTCCTTAATTTTCGCATATTAGGTCATAATAGCTCGAACATTTTCGACTCATAATCAAGGCAGAAATATAGTCCTGCGAGGTTATTAATGTTTTACAAATAACCCCGTGTAAGTACATCTTACATTTTTATTTTACATTAATAATAATTCAATAAGAATCATCGATTCATTTTTTTAATTTACAGCCCATCATTAATTTTATTAATACGCTGAAACCAAATCCTTATTACTAACTATAGTTATTAATATAAGTAAAACTACAGAAGAGGTGTCGTGGATAGATTCTGTGCCGTTTAGGAGTGCAGCATGGTTTTAAAAGGTAAGTGATTGATTAACTTGAAACTTAACTGATAAGGTAGTTACGCTTTGACATCCGCTTTGCTTTGGTTTTAAGGGATAAAACTTAAGGTTAGTACATATACAGTATTAAGTGAGTCTGGTAACGCTTTTGGTGTTGGTAAGGTTAAAAGTATATTTTGATTACATTATTACTTTTTGTAGTTGCTGGTTAGAGATTTCATTTTAACTTAATTATATAAATAAGTAATTTTAACAAAATTTGATAATTATAAACCGCATAAATATAAAACTTACTCGTATGTAATATGGGAATACTTAAAATGTAAAATCCACATTATTATATATTTTTAGTACATTTATTTACTTTAATTAAAAAGTGAAACGCGTACTCGGAATACGTGCCACATCAATATTCTTAATGTTGTTAATTTCAATCAAACAAGTGCTGTGAAGGTAGGGATAACTTGGTGGTAAAATGAGGCTTGAACCCCTAATAACTAAATCACCAGTCGTGTCTTGATATACCTACTTATCTGTTATCTGGTAAACATTAATATCCTCGCAGGACTATATTCCTGTCTTGATTATGAGTCGAAAATGTTCAAGCTATCATGACCTAAAATCAATAGTTATGGAGATACGTGACATCAAAGTTTGCATTTTTTTTCAATATTTTTGACTTATTTTTTGTGAAACATTGGACTATCGTAACAGTAACTTATGTCGATTACGAAAAATTCATTCGTTACAATACAAGTTAAATAAAATGATAAAAACCCTGAAAACTTTCCAATTGAAATGTTTTCCAATTGGAATTCAAAGGTTTTATTATTTTATTTGACTTTTATAAAAGGGAATAAATTTTTAAATTGATTTCGCATATCTCCATAAGTCATGCTAGCTTGAACATTTTTGACACGTAATCAAGGCAGGAATATAGTCCTGCGAGGTTATTAATGTTTTCCAAATATCCCTGTATATACTATACTAAAAAGCACTGAAAAAAAAAATTTTTTTTATTCCTTAAGAGTATATTTTTGGTTTTAAAAGTGTATTTGACATTTTCACTATTTAACAAAAATTTAGTGTTTATTTAAAAATATTACTGTACCACTGTAATCAGGCTAAATACCAAATTTCTTCTAGAATGTTACAATATTGAATAATTAAAGGAATGCAATACAATAAAATGATCACAAATTACAATTTCAAAATTCTGATATATTTATAATATTTGGAAGTTTATAATAATTGTATTATTATTGGTTAGGTGCTCTGGGATCTAACGAGCATACGTCTCGGAATACGGCCCTGTACATTGCCAAATACAACCGCTTCGTGGACAACATCCTTGGACGCATGAACACGATGCTCAGGAAGTCCTACGACCCGGTCAGCGTCAGGTTGCAGCCGGTGGACGCCAAGAAAAAGTCTAAGAAGAGCAAGGGGAAAAAGAAGAACACCAAAAAGAGGTATTTTGAATGCTAAATCGAACAGACTTCTTCATGTAATATTTAGATACGTCCCTTACGGAGACCAAAAAACAAACTCTCTTAAAAAACAACCCAAATATTAACTGTATTTTTAAAGATATTTTTAAACAATATTTCAGAATATTTTGAGTTTGTTCAATCTTTCAGAACAGTGCTGGATTTATGTCACAGAGACATTATTAATCAATTAATGTATATTATAGATATCTCACAGAGACGAAACTGTATTTATTATGGGAAAGTAGGTATAGAAAATCAATGTAGATTTTCTCATTAGCGACATCTGTGGGGATTTAGGGGAATGAAAATGGCTTTGTACAGGCCGCATGGAAAGGCGCTTACAACTCATATATGAAAGCTTTCCACGCAATTTGAACATATATACAACTTCCAAAAAATTAATAAGCATGGTATATTCTATCATGGGTGGAAATGGCGAATGTTACAATTGTGTAAAGTGATCACTTAAGCCAACCATAAAGATAGGTCATAAGTCCTATGTACACCCAAATGACTTTCTATACCTACTTTCCCATAATAAATACAGTTTTGTCTCTGTGAGATATCTATAATATACATTAATTAAACTATATTTATTTTCTGCATGCTCAAATAAGAATTAGCGTTTATTCATTATTGGTTCCTAGTAATGTTTTTGAAAAATACATACCGCAAGTGAGAAATCAAATATTTTTTTTCTTTTCTTCTCTAACGAGACAATGACATTATCGTGTAATGTAATATATCGTGTAATTATTGCCAGTAAATATCTATACTAATATTATAAAGAGGAAAGATTTGATTGTTTGTTTGCATTGAATAGACTCCGAAACTACTGGACCGATTTGAAAAATTCTTTCACATTTAGAATTCTACATTATCCCTGATGAACATAGGCTGTAGAATATTTTCAAAAATGTTAGGGATCCGTATGAAAACTTCGATAATGTAACCCAACGTGTGAAAAAAATACCAAAAACAAAACTTATATCGCTTACGCTGCGGGAATTATTGACAATAGAGCAAAGTGATGTACTATAGTTTTATAGAGGACATTAATATCTACAAAAAAGTCTAAGATACTATATATCTAAGTATTACATTTATGTTACAATAACTCATGTTAACATTAAATGGAAACATTGTTTTTTAGAGAACGGGGAAACTTTGTTTTCCCTCACAAATTTATTTTTTACTCCTTAACCCGTGCAACGCCGGGTACGAGCAGCTAGTATTAAATAAATAGATAATTTAATATATATCAAATAATTAAGTAAATATTTATAAAATTTGGTTAACTTACATCACATAAAACAGCTCTTAAAATTTTGTTATAGTCGCCAAACACAGAAGTGAAAATAGTTTTTTTATTTTTTTATTATTTTTATTATATTATGGTACAAATACAGTTCTCATATATAACATATCAGATTAAACGTATTTTTTAAATACTTAGTAGTCATGTAGACCTCATCAGTGAAGAGAAGCTCTTGAGTCTGATGAGGGAGCCACAGTTCTTATTCCTTGTTATGATATATAGGTACATAGTGTATACAAGTTATTTATTAATACAGTAAACGGTAAATTGATAATGAAAGTATAGGAGTTATTTTGAAAAAAGCTATAAGTTTAAATGATTAATGAATTTAAGTTTGATTTTAGGAAAATTTTAATTTTTTTGATTTGCTCTGAGAGGTTACTGATGCATCGTATCTCGATAGGTAAGTTATTATAGTAATTAATGGCTTTATAAATAAGTACCTAAATTTTTTTTTTAGTGACAAAACAGGAAAGAAGAGCAGAATGGGAGGAAAGCGGTCAAAAGACGTCGGTGCGGTAGAGTCAAACGAGACCATCCCGTCTGCGGTCGACGAGGCACAAAAAGCGACCACCATCGCGCAGCCGCTAACCACGGCAGCCAAAGTCTCCGCGCAAATGTCCAACGCGACCGTGATCCAGACGCCATCTTCATCGACGTCTCAAATATCATCGTCCACCGCGAAGGTGGTCGAAACAACCGCGCGCACCTCACCTCTTCCGACGCAGCAGACGTCAGCGCCGACTTCGCAGGCTACCAATCCGAGCCCTGCAGCTGCCGAGGTCACCTCTCCGAGATCCGTACCCAAGACGTCGCCGAAACCGGAACCGACATCAGCCGCCTCAAAGCCTGACGATTCGCCAATAGTCGTGCTTCAGTTCTCGACTGCCGCTGCCGCTCAAGCCTCCCCCACCACGGAGGCTTCTTCGCCGCCGACCACGCCCGCCGCGCCGGTTGTCACGACGGCGGCACCCGCCTCAAACCAAAACAGGGCCTCGACCGAAAAGGTTTCGAAGAAGAAAGACAAGAAGAGGGGCAAGGGAAAGAAGGGCAAGAGAAGCAAGCCCAGGGCGAAAGGAACGCTCTACGGTCTGGCCTCGTTGAGGAGGAGCAAGGACGTCGCCGTGAATATCATGGCCGACCACACCACGGTCAAGACGAACTTCCTCATCGGGCCGCTCATCTTGAAGGTGGAGAAAGAGGTAATTTTTGAACGTAAATGCCCATTCTTAAATACTAACTAACTAACTAACTAACCATGATGCCAGGGGTAGGCAGAGATGATTGAACGCCACACTCTTCTATCCTGGCACACCACTTTTGCTTCGGCCACATTCATACATCTTCTCATACAAGTTCTACGGTTATTGCGGCTTTTAACAAGGCCATCCTCAAATACTTGCAGTACCTGATCGTGCCAGGTCTTTCGCGGACGCCCTCTATTCCTGTTGCCTTCAAAACTCGCCTTATATATTTTCTTAACCATCCTTTCCTCGTTCATACGTTCCACATGACCAAACCATCTCGGCACTCCTTTCTCTATTCTATCTACCACACTGCAGCCAGCATTGCATTCATTTCTAATTTGTTCATTCCTCAATCTATCGACCGAAGATTTTCCACAAAAGCGTCTTACCGCATATCCACCGCATTCAGTCTACTTTCATTCCTCTTTTGCCAATTCCAGGCTTCACTTCCGTACATCAGTGTTGGCATTAGAACGCCATTATGTACCGCTAGCCTTGCTTCATTTGACAGATTATTATTGGCCATAACTGCATTTAGTGCACCATTAACTTTGTAATAGTTTGCGATAAACTATAAAAAAGGCTTCAATTTCATTTCATTTAATAGTCATTGAAGATATACTGACCGAAGCCTTATTATCACCACTACCGGCTCCACAGCCCCGGTAGGTCTTGACCTCCTAAAAATTTTCCTCCCTTTATCTGCCTATCTATACCTAATATGTCTTAAAATACCGTATTCTGAAATAAGCAATATTTCAATATCTTGACAGATACTGTATAATATTCTAATGCCGTCAATTTTGACGTTTTAAGTTTGCACATTTATGACACGTGCAAGGAGCACATTTATTGACGTCATAATCAGGAATCCGATGAATTGTAGTTGTTATTGGAAGTAGTTATGCAGAAAGCGTCAAACCCACAAAAATGAGTTATGTACGGGTTTTGACAGCTCAAACAAGCTCCAAGTGATATAGTTTTTTGTAAATTTAATGTTTTCTCACTCAAATCACTAAATTCTTTATGTTCGTTTAAGAGAACTAAAAAAAAGTGGTTTGAATTTTTTCTGCGCCTTCAAATTTACAAATCTTTGGCAAACAAAAATATTGGTTAAAACAACCATGTGGTAAGGGCGCATTATGCAACTTTTCAATTCTACTGTTACTACTCGATGATAATTTTGTAGAAAAAATTCCTAGGGGGTTAAACGTTTTCTACGCCTCATGTAATACTTTATCAATTTCATACAACATAGAACTCGCATAGAAAAAATAGATGCTGTTTTTCGTCCATTTAGACATGTTCGAGAAAGAATCTAATCCGTAAAACGCGTCATATCTTCGTAAATAAAAGTTTTTTCTTATAATCACATAAAAAAACATGACGACAATGAGCCCTGTATAAAAAAATAGACAATAATGAATTAGATATCGACGTATTGGGTTTTTTCTCAATTTCCATGTTTTTTGGGTTGCATGCTTTCTGCATAACTACGTCCAATTAATAATAAATAATATTTTTAGTGAGTTAAAATCTTTAAGCAATTGCTGGATCTTACCTCAGAAGGATCTTCAATAATATTATAGATGTCTCACAGAGACGAAGCTATTTTATATGGGAAAGTAAATATGCCAGTCTTTTTTGGGGCGTTTACAGGGTTATTTGTAAAAAATTAATAACCTCGCAGGACTATACTCCTGCTTTGATTTTAAGTCGAAAATGTTTAAGCTATTATGACCTAATATCATTAGTCAAGGAGATATGCGACATCAAAATTTGCACTTTTTTTCAATATTTCTGCCTTATTTTTTGTAAAACGTGGACTATGATTACAGTAATTTATATCGAGTATGAAAAATTCACTCCTTTTAATACAAGTCAAATAAAATAATAAAAACCTTCGAATTCCAATTGGAAAACATTCCAATTCTGTAGGGCTCTTATCGTTTTATTTAACTTGCATTGAAACGAATGAATTTTAACGACAGTTTAACGTTTTGTAAACAATAAATACTTATATTATCTTATATTATATTTTGGTCCGAAAACTTCAATATCTAGGACATGTGATGAGACATCCAGAGAAATACGAGATCTTTCATCTCATAATGCAGGGAAAGATTGCCAGAAGTTGGGGCCCTGGAAGAAAGACTTCATGGCTGAAAAACTTGAGACAATGGAGCTATTCCGGGCCGCAGTAAACAAAGTCCGCATAGTCAACGTCCGTTAAACGGACAGGGCACGAGAAGAAGAAGAAGAAACAATAAATCAGAAATATTGAAAAATAATGCAAAACTTTAATATTGCATAACTCTATAACTATTGATATTAGACCATGATTGCTTGAATATTTTCGACTCATAATCAAGGCAGGAATATAGTCCTGCGAGATTATTAATGTTTTCCAAATAACCCTTATACAAATTTTCAAAATTTGGTATATGTGTGTAAAGTGATCGTTTAAGCCAGCCAATGACAAGTCCTAAGTCCTCTAAACGCCAAAAAAAAAGACTACCATAATTACTAACCTATAAAGCTTAACCTCAATTGATTACTGTTGAAATTGAGGCACACGCTTGTGGTTTTATTTTTCTAATCTGTGAAACCCATAGAAACCACGTGCGCCCGACATGGTTGGCTGATCAACCGCGTCGATTTTAATCGCGATAAATTAGTAACAATTTTGCACCATTGAATGCTCGCTATTATACCGTTTCTTCTAATGCCTAGTTCGGTAGCGGAGCCAAGAAGCAACTGAAGAGCGCGACGGCCACAACAGCAGAGATGATCGGGAAAATGAACTTGAGGATCCCCCATGGGAAGGCAGCTCGGCTGCACTCCATCAAGGTTTTACAGCCCAAGCAGGTAACCACCACCTTTCTTTATTAATCAGTGCTATTGCAGCACTTGGTAAGGAGGAGGATGCTATAAAGTCAAAAATAGGCATGATGATAGATATAATTGCATTTTCATCTACATATTTATAATTTCGCGCAAAAACGCCCGCAGCTGTCATTTCGTCTACGTGATGTCAAGCTTCAGTATACATTGCATTGTGTCTATGGCAACGGTTCAAAGACACGGTGATGGGTACTGAGGCGTGACGCCATTCGCTCTGACCGGTGTTTCAGTTAAAATGGCGGATTGCACAATTTTATACTTTTATTTTATTGAAAATCTTATTAATCTCAATGTGTATATTAAAACTGGATCATTTTTTAGAATCCTTTCAAAATATTTTCTTCTCTAAAATCACTTATTCTTTAATATTGTCATCATGCCTATTATCTCAGGAATTAGCACGGATGATGTAATCCTGCTCTGCGGCCTAACCTCACCTTGACTGGAAAGGACCGTATGTAAAAAGTATTTTGGAAAAGACATGCAACGGAAAGCTTTGGATTTGATGGCTTCGGCGATGGAAGCCACTGGATTTAACCTAGGTTCAAGACATCGGAATCGCTACTTGACTGGGTGCAAATTGTTTCAATAGCAATTTTGCAAGGTCAACCTCACCCTCGACTATCAAGTTTAGTCTTCTTCTTTTTCTTCTTTGCACTGTCCTAACTCATTGCCTAAGTAGGCTGTTGGGGTCGGCTCTTCTTATGCTGTATCTTCTTTGATTCTGGGTATCGCCTTCATTCAGACCGTTTCTCTGTAGGATTTTGGTAATCCAGTCATCTAGGAGTTCTTTGGAAGACTGTCGATGAAGCTCCGTAGATATTGCCTGCTTTACCGCGTGGTCTGGTGGTCTCCGTCTTATGTGCCCATACCATCTCAACTGTTGTTCCTCCAGCTTGCTGTTTATGTCCACTAATGATGATGAATAATGTCCTACCACGAATGCGTGAACTTTTAATCCTAACTTTTAGTGTTACCTAGAGCCTCCAAATATTCGTGATTCCAACTATTCGAATATCGAATAGTTAATGATAATATATACGAATATATTCGTAATATTTTTAAGAAAGGAATAATTTACTTCGGATGATAAATACAGATAAATAAATAAATTATATGTATGTAAAATAAAAACACAATAATTGTGGAGAATTTAATTATTTTAATTTTTAAAAATATATGTTATAAAAAAACAACAAAAAATATATTGAAAAATAATGTTGAATTGATACGTTTACCTCACATCCCTCGTACAAGTTTTTTTTCATTATTTTGTATATAACTTCTTGTTTGTCTGCTTAAGTATTTATGAAAACTAAATACAAGTAAAAAAAACTTGTCATAAAGCCATGAACATAAGCAGAAGATGTCCGACAAAGGCGTTTACATCTTTGATGTCCGAATTCGTATACCTGAGTGAATGAATGAATGCTTGCATACTGACTTTCAGGGTCCGTGAACCTTTGTTTCGTTTAGAAAAATATTAAAAATCTTATAATATAAATAAGAGCGAATACTTTACGAACACTTTTTAAAGTATTCGAATAACGAATACTTAAAAACAGACGAATATATTCGAGTTACGAATATTCGAATATTCGGATTGGAGGCTCTAGTTACCACTGCCGACCATATAAGCATTCGCATTTCTGTTGCCTAGAGTAGGAGTTGTTTAGAAACTGGCGAAGTACTCAAAAACAGTAACAAAATTTACGCTTTGCTTCAATTTGAATGTATTGGATACTGATGACTTTTTTCCCATTCAGGTCCGAGTGGACAGCGTTGACAATCACGACAGGACCCGGGAGTTTATTTGGAAGAGGAGTTCGGACATTGCCAAGGTGGTCTCGCAAAAACTCAAGACGGTCACGAGATCAATGCTGAAGAAGTAATTATGGGCGGAGAAGCCGAAAGGATAGAAGTCATTCAAACATGTGATACTCATTAGGACTTCACTAACGCATTAAAACTGTTGGTGATTTTGGATATTCTGTCTCCATCGACAGGGCTGAATTTGTGTGCCAACGCATTTTTTATTTTAGTAGATAGTATTTATTTTGTTAAATTATCTCAAGTACGACAATACTTATCATGTCTAGAGTGCGTTTAATATTTTTAGATAGTTTCATCAGTTTATCACCGACATTCAAATACATTAATATTCTTGTATAAAAATCTGATTTTTAAACACTTTGATAGGCAGTGACATTGATAGTTAATATTTTTCTTGCCTTTCTGACGTGACTTTTTGTCGAAAAATACAATTTAAATCATCAAAATTTAGCAGTTCTTGTGTTGCTACGATAATATTATTTAGTATGCAATAATTAATTGCATTTATTATAAAATGATGCGATTCCATTAAATGCATTTATTACAATAAGTATTTATTGTCCTATTAAGTTTTTCTTTTACAACAGGGTTGGTGATTGTATGGAATTTGGGATCCTTTATTTATAAGTTAGAATATTATAACTTGTAGAATGTTCTGGATACTTTATTTATTTGGGTAACTTCGAACCTTGATGACGTTTCTCATTGCTACTCCCTCTTACTGGCACACGGTGAAGAGAAGATTTAGAAGTGTCATATTTGTGTTGAATAGGTACGTATGTCAATATCGGTTCGAGATAAAATCTTATCCGCTAATTTGAAAGTGTATAATTTTAAGTATTTATTTTTGGTTTAGTAATTTATTTCTACTTACGGTGACACTGTTTACACATTTCTGAAATAAAATATAGAAAAATTATAAATTGTATTATTATATGGTTTTAGCGAATGGATGAAGCAATGTATGACGCACCTTCTCAATAGTGAATCAAAAATATATATTATTATACATTTTTTTACATGCGCGACTAGTTCTAAAGGTTGTCTAATGCAGAAATACTGTCACTGTTAAGTCCTTCTTTGAAATGTTTGTACTTATATTACATTTTACATGGATAGAAGATGGAACCTCCTTTACCTTTAATGCCATATTACAGACAAAAACGTGTCAATGGTCACATACCATAACAAATTGGAGGGTACAGTTATTAGACACCTTCTAAAAAAATACTTACATTACATTTATTGTTTTAAAATCAACGACATAATGTAATGGAATTCATATACTGATATATTAATTAACATTAACAATTAAATACTAATAAACTAATTCACAATAACCTCTAATAAATGTATTATCTCTTGTGAATTCCTTAATAAATTCCGTGTCCACCAAGAAACTTGATATGTGAGAAATATTTTATTTTAAACATTGTCGTTGTGCGGTCGGCAAAGATGATATTAACAATGGTTAGTATATAATAGGATGACTTCTATTTAAAATATTCATAACTTTTTACCAAAAGATATGCTTATTTTTGCCACATTACCACCACCTTGTCCAATAGCTGTCGGTGTCCCATAACTGTCTGGTTTCCCCTACTTTTGCCATATTTTAACTATTTTTCTCATTTCCAAATTATCCTTTACATTAAAGCGCCTTTAAACTCCTTAGTTAATAAACTACACGTCTTGAACGTGGAAAAATCTTGTAAGTGAAAATAAACACACTTCCCATCATCCAATCGAGATGAAATTTTGCACATTTACTTTATGTCGATGACAATGCATTCTTGCTAAACATACACACGCACACAAAAAATTATTTTTGGAAATAATTTTAGAATAGAACCAGAAAATAGGTTCTCTAAAATTATTGGACTAAGTTGCCAATGTTAAAGTTGCACCAATTTTGTAAATTTTTTCCCCTAGCGTAATAAAGGGCCCCGATTACATAAATGTTGTAAAATTTTGTCGCATGCAAGTTTAAAACAGTTATTCCAATTTAAAAAACGTTATGATTTCGTTAGTAAGTTTGACAGATCAGCCATTTTATCTATACGATACGCGAACTATAGACAATTATTCAATGATTCAAATACTTATCCATAGATACGTGTAAAAATTCAAAGGAAATGGCTGTTTTGTCAAACTTGCTAAGAAAATACTTGCGTTTTTTAAATTGGAATTAATCGTTAAATATTTGCGTGCCGGGTTATTTTATGAAATTTTTGGAATCAGGACACTCATTTTCTATGAATAAAACAGCAAAAACATATAATTTGTATGGGCATCTATGGCCTGAAGTGTCAAAAATGTATCATTTATAACTTAAAATAACTGCTTTTAAACTTGCTTGCGACAAAATTTGACATCATTTATGTAATCAGGACCGTTTATTACGCTAGGGAAAAAAATAAAAAAATAGATGCAACTTTAACATTGGTAACTATAGCCTCATATGGCCCTTCATACAAGTCATACTTGAAATTCTTAGATTTTTTTATAAATAAAACACATTTTCGAAATAAAATACAAGTTTTTGTAATTGAGAAAATGTCAAGATTCATAAGATATTTTTATGTTGAAGGAGTCTTTCTTCATATTCCATTGTAATTGTGTTGTTAACCGGAAGGACTTAATTTAACTGTAAATATAAAAAAGTTAATAAAAATCATTATAAATAAAAAATAAACGTTAACATGTAAATGAAAATATTTTTTTCGCCTTTCTCAATTAAGTGCATAATAATGTTAAATTGCTCTTCTTTCTTTTTCTAACAATCTTATAAAGTAGGAGCCAGCGATCGCCAGACTTACGTTATAGAATCAAACCTAAAATATTTTCTGTACATATACACTATACAGGGTTATTTGGAAAACATTAATAACCTCGCAGGACTATACTCCTGCCTTGATTATGAGTCGAAAATGTTCAACCTATTACGACCTAATATCAATAGTTAAGGAGATATGCGACATCAAAGTTTGCATTTTTTTTTTCAATATTTCTGACTTTTTTTTTGTAAAACGCTGAACTATCATTACAGTAACTAAAATCGAGTACGAAAAATTCATTCCCTTTAATACAAGTCAAATAAAGAAATAAAAACCTTCGAATTCCAAATGGAAAACATTCCAATTGGAATTTTTCAAGGTTTTAAAGATTTTATTTAAGTTTTTACAAAAAATAAGTCAGGAATATTGAAAAAAAATGCAAACTTTGATTTCGCATATATCCATAACCATGAATCATGAATGTTTGAACATTTTCGACTCATAATCAAGGCAGGAGTAGTCCTGCGAGGTTATTAATGTTTTCCAAATAACCCTGTAGTAGGTAAGGTGGTTTATTAATGTGTAATTATCCAAACCACAGGGCAGAAAGACTAAATTGCGCGGCTACAATACTATCATTAAACCAGTAATATATGGAGCGGAGTCATGGAGAATGAACCTTAAAGGTCGACGGAGGACAGAAACTCTCCTGGTTTTAAAATAAAGTATTAATGATAATACTGGACCTAGACGGGAGAGGCACAGGAGCAATGCAGAAATCCGTACCCATCACAACAACTATTCTTAACCAGCACCATCAGATTTAACCGACTAGCTTGGATAGACACGTATGTCGGGCAAGCAGCGACAGAGGCATTAAAATAGTAGATATTGCTTGCTCAACGTAAATTGGCGTGCGGCGAATTTGGAACTGAAACCCGCCCCGCCCGCACCCGGCGGTAACCCCTCGCCCTGTACCACAGTACAATTTTGTATTTGCTCGGGAGCTGTGACATCTTGATTACCAATATACACTGAATTATTATATCCAAAACATCCAAAACAGTCCGGGGTGGTGCAAGAACAATTGCCAATGAAGTTTTGCGAAGCTGAAAAAGCAAATAATGGACCGATATTACCGTCTGACAGATTGACAGATAGAACGGCCGCCGTTACTGCGTGGTTTCTTTAGTGCTACCCGACCAAATTTCTATTAAAGGCTACGACACCGGTCACCGGACATTCTGTACATTATGTATTGTGTAATAAATTTACACCCTGGTAACTTCTGTTACGCGACAGGGACGCCCTCCCTCGCACGCCAATTTATAGTGGTCGTATTCTACACGAGGCTAAACCAACTGGGTGCAGATCGCTGGGCAGATCCAAACAGCGCTTTACGGACAATGTACTGACTGATCTGCAGAAGATAGGTGGTGGGGGCTGAAGGCAATGGATCGGGAGAAGTGGAAAGACATCATCCGGCATTATATACTGCCATTAAGGGCCCAATACACTATGACCGATGCTGGCTCACGTCAGGCCATTGCCATTGTGTACAGGGGGCAATGGCGCGGAATGGCGGATAATTGCCGATCATGGAATTACAATTTATTTTTTATTTATTTAATAATTAACGCCCTATAGGGCTTTTACAATAGATAGGTAAGTGTACATAATCAGAATATAAAGATAGTTTAAAGAGAAAAAACAATAACATGTAAACATAATTATGAAATAAAGAGAAAGAAAATACTCTAAATATAGATACAAATATATAAAGATAAATATAATATAAAGTAAAAAGCAAGTATGTGTATATAAAAAGCAGAAGAGTAAGACAAACATAATATAATATAAATTTTAAAAAAAAAGTATTAATGTAGAGTGAAAAGACATAACACAAGCATTGAAAGTAATATTATAATAAAAAATATACATACAAATCAATTATTTAAGTCCAATTCGACAAATACTAGTAATCTTTCAACACGCCTTTTAATATATGTTTGAATAATAGACGCAATGGTTTTTCGAGCAAATTTCAAAGGAATCATGGCGTGGCGTTTTTAAGAATTTTAGGCGCAATTGAAGACCTAAAATTAAATATTTTGAATTTGTAAGGACGTATTTGCAACTTAAAGGGAATTAAATTATTTAAATTTTTCTATTATGCTTTAATCGATAGGCATATTATTAGAGAATATGCTTGTAAAATTATAGAGCAAAATTCTAAATAATTCTCTAGTTATAGCTTGGAACAAATAAATCTTAAGTGCTTCGCCAGGCAGCAATGAGCCATGCGCCACTGTGTGAACGCCTCTACGCCGATGGGCGATGCTGGCCCACCGTGGCGCATGGCTCATTGTGTACTGGGGCCTTTAGAAGTAAGTAAGTTTGCTCATCATGACAAAGGCAAACCCATTAGATGACATTTAAATGAAGAAATTAGGGGAGGAATGGCAACTGAACCGTTATCTGCTTTATTTTTTATTTTATTTATTTATTTATCTTCATCTTGTTACATGATATAGGAGATGGAGCCGCTCATCTCATTAGGAAGAACCTGTGCCGAAATGAGCAGCTGAACAATAAACAAAAAATAATAAAGATATTCAACAAAATACTATATAACTATAAGATTAATTAATTAATTAATTGAGTATATATATATAAAATGTGGATATTAAGAACAGTATATATTGTATAATACAAAAGCAATAAAGAAAGTAAAGTAAAGTAATATATAAAAAATCATATGCATGGATAGTAACAAAATATATATATAATAGCACAGTTAAAAAGAATTTTTAAGTATACACCTATATAAGAAAATTAAATGAATGTTTGTGTATATTAAATAGTGATAAGAAATGAAGTTATGCTCATTAGCAATAGATTATGACCTGTTTTCGGCAGTTGGGTATTTGTGCAAATGCAGGTGACAATAATGTCCTCTCGAATAGTGTTGTGTAAAAAGTTATGAGTAGGGTGTCCACACTGACTATGACAGAATGTATTAATGTATATTATAGATATCTCACAGAGATGAAACTGTATTTCTTGTGGGAAAGTAGGTATAGAAGTCATTTGGGTGTACATAGGACTTATGACCTATCTTTATGGTTGGCTTAAGTGATCACTTTACACTTACATTCGCCATTTCCACCCATGATAGAATATACCATGCTTATTCATTTTTTGGAAGTTGTATATATGTTCAAATTGTGTGGAAAGCTTTCACATATGAGTTGTAATCGCCTTTCCATGCGGCCTGTACAAAGCCATTTTCATTCCCCTAAATCCCCACAGATGTCGCTAATATATATATTCTATCATGGGTGGAAATGGCGAATGTTACATTGTGTAAAGTGATCACTTAAGCCAACCATAAAGATAGGTCATAAGTCCTATGTACACCCAAATGACTTCTTTACCAACTTTCCCATAAGAAATACAGTTTCATCTCTGTGAGATATCTATAATATACATTAATTGATTAATAATGTCTCTGTGACATAAATCCAGCACTGTTCTGAAAGATTTGAACAAACTCAAAAATATTCTGTATGACAGAATGGACACCAAAGACATTTGGATATCACTTCCATCAGTCTGCATAACACCCTTAACCATTTTTTTGAAAAGTGACAGAGTGTTTGCACTCCTAATATTTTCGGGAAGAGCATTGAAGAACAAAGGAGCCTTGTAAAAAAAACTGATTTGTCCAAACACTGTCTTGGCATTTATTGGCTGATACATTTAAGAAGTGGACATTCTAGTATGGTGCATTTGCTTGAACTTACTACTTGCTGGCCTGGTAGTGTTTGCGACAAGCGGTACTATTTTTCCTCCCACACTTCCCCTGCCGTCGCCGTGGTTACACTTGGCCGTGCGTACTTGGTCGGGCACGCCTTTGTCAGTAGCTCCCTGTCAACGGTGAAATAATTGTGGGTTCATTGAGTCATGTATTCACTAGGGGACAAATAGCGCAGCATTCCGCGCGGCATGTCGCATGAACATCTACGTTCATGTTTCGGGGACAATGACGCGATCATTTGACGTGTACACACCGGGACTCACATATCTTGTCGCGGAAATGTCACCCAATGAGGTTATGATGACAGCTGCGGTATCTATTTACATTTCGTCATTTAGCGAAAACGGGGTTCCGCGCAATTCGAAATGTTTTTTTGGATCGCAATTTCAAATTAACTAGTAGTAAATTGTAGTAAATTAAAATGTAGTAAACTGAATATTATTAAAAACACGGTCATTTTTGCAAATAATTATTGTTTTCCACACGTCGCGGAAATGTCGCCCCATGAGGTTATGATGACAGCTGCGGTATCTATTTACATTTCGTCATTTAGCGAAAACGGGGTTCCGCGCAATTCGAAATGTTTTTTTGGATCGCAATTTCAAATTAACTAGTAGTAAATTGTAGTAAATTAAAATGTAGTAAACTGAATATTATTAAAAACACGGTCATTTTTGCAAATAATTATTGTTTTCCACACGTCGCGGAAATGTCACCCAATGAGGTTATGATGACAGCTGCGGTATCTATTTACATTTCGTCATTTAGCGAAAACGGGGTTCCGCGCAATTCGAAATGTTTTTTTGGATCGCAATTTCAAATTAACTAGTAGTAAATTGTAGTAAATTAAAATGTAGTAAACTGAATATTATTAAAAACACGGTCATTTTTGCAAATAATTATTGTTTTCCACACGTCGCGGAAATGTCGCCCCATGAGGTTATGATGACAGCTGTGTATCTATAATATTTATGTTAACGAGTTTATCGAAACGTAAGAGGAGAAAAAGGTGGTGGATGCGAAATTATTTACTGCAAAGAGAAAGAAGGACGGATATTCTATGCGATCTTCGATCGATACAGCTCGATGAGTTCAAGAACAATTTCGTTTCCCCACATTGTCATCTTGACAGATACAGCGCGTACTGACGCTCCGCGTAATGTTGCAGAGAGCTCGCTCAGGTACCGTGCGCATGGCAACGTTGCCACGGCACGTAGAAATGCCGCGCTATGTTGTGCGCGACGTCGCGGAACAGTGCACGACGTTGCAACGTCACGTAGACTCTATACCGCGCGTGCTGTTAAGGGACAATTTGTCCCCTAGTGAATACATGGCGATAGTCATTTTTCCGGTCATTTTTGCATCTTGCAAGTTATTAAAAGTTGCATCTCTTCTTCTTGTACTTTTTTTTATATTCAAAAACACTTAGAACTTCATTTAAATATCATAGTTTTGAATTTTCAGACTTTATTGACAATGATCAATTTATTTGGCGACCCCGGAGCATAGACGTTTTATACCAACAGCAGCGAGCACAGAAATTTTAAATCAATAAATAAAACACAGCTTCTGTATAAATTAATACACAATTGAAGTCGTAAACAAAGGGTAAATTTGTTATTTGTCCTTTTTATTACTCCCTTTCTTTTAACTCGTAGCGTCTGCTTGCCTGCAGAAAAAACTTTGGATCGATTTTTAACCCTTTTCCCGTGAACGATTAATTTTCGAGCCCGACGCGTAGAGTGTGTCTTAGTGTCCATAATCGACCCAGTTTCTTCAAATTTTTTGACCAATGGTTGAAACATTAGGTGCACTTTCTCGACTGAAAATTTCGCGAAGTTTGCGAGCGGTCTCAGCGTAACTCTGCCCATTTTTTAATAAGTTTTCACAATTATAACGCGTTGTTCTTTCGTAAAAGGCGCCATTTTTAATGATCGAAATAAACATAGGTGACAGCTGTCAAATTTCAGTGTTGCCACTTACACAAAAAAAAAAATGCACTAAAATTAACCCTGGAATCCTACTTGGGGTGCTGGAGCACCCCACAGCGTTTTCAATTTGTTATTTTGTCGTTTGTATTGTAGGTGTAAATTTATACGTCCGCGTATTTTACTTTGCGGCCCAGTACTCTAGATTGGTCAGTACCTCGGCGACTTCCGAGTTTTGTAGACGTTTGTACGTGTGTGTAGGGTGCTCAGGCACCCCGGTGTAGGAAACTCGTAAGTATTTGTGTAATATAAATTAAATTATTGTACAAGTTTTTGAACTTTATTTACGTGATATTTAATAATATTTATTATATTATTATTACTTATTATTGCAATAACCTTAAATTTAAAATTTAAGAGATAAATTTCAGTTTTAGTTATATGTACTTCTTTTATTCATCCTTCTTCAAGTAATGGGCAACTAAGTTCCAACGAATAATATCCATGGATAACTAGTTCACCAGCATTCTTTTAGCGATGAATTTACTTGCAAAAGACTTGACGATGGTAGGTACAACACATAAAAATAAAAGTGAAATACCGGTCTTATTTTTAAAGCTATGAGACCGAGAAAAAAACTGCTATGTTTGCGTATGATGGGTCTAACTCTCTTATCCTATTGTCTGCTAAAATCAACCAATAAGAAGGTCATCATTATGTTGTCAATTCTTCGTGATTCTCCTGACAAAAATAATGAAGTAGAGCTCCAGGAAATAATTAATTATTATAATAAAACCAAAAGTTGCGTCGATGTTTCCGATGCAATGGCTAAAAAATACTCCGTTCAAAGAAAATCGCGATGGTGGCCGATGTGCATTTTTATGGACTTTTGAATTGTATTGGCATTAACTCTTGGATTCTCTACAAATGTTCAAAGTCAACAAATAAATCAGAAATAAAATTCAGAAGAACTTTAAAAAAAAATTGGGATACCAACTTGTGAGTCATTATTTGGAAGAACGCCTGAAAAAGCCAAGTTTGAGGAGGGATATAAGAGAAAATATTTGTGGTAACCTTAAAAAACTTATGCCAAATAAAAGCTTGATTCCTAAGCATCACACCCAGAGGCGTTGTGGATTTTGTCCCAGGAGTAAGGACCGGAAGAGCAAAACTTAGTGTACGAAGTGCAAAACTCCGATTTGTTTGGAACATGAAATAAAAATATGCCAAACGTGCTACAACTAATTAATAACAAGTAAATTTATTTTGATTTTTGATCTTAAGTTTACAGTCCTACGTCTAATAAAGAAATATACTTTTAAAATTGTTTAATTAAAAAAATAACAACTCCCAAAGTCTGGGGTGCTCAGGCACCCCCTGTAGGAAAATCGGTTGGGCAAAACAGTGTAGGATTCTAGGGTTAAAAAGTGCATTCTTAGTCCTTTATATTAATTAACATTTATTTTACATTTTTGAACAAAGAACAATTTTTTTTTTTAAACTTGAGCTTATTGTATTTTTTTTTCTCCGTATTTGTACTTTTCAAAGCAAATGGCCATTATATTTTACTTGAATTTGATTAAAATAAATAATCATTTTCAGTATTCACAATTGTAAATACATATGGATATATTTTTAAAATAGGTACACAAATATGTTTTGTCTGTCACTGACAGCTACCATACACATTATTTTTATCTCCGGAATGTTAATGCCATTATCGAGTTCTGTTGTAATAGTGTTGTAACTTTGGAATAGTATGGATGTTCGATTTTTCAGAAATTTTATTTTCCATATTGAAACTTGCCATGCAGCAGGCACAATTGGCCGCGAAGCGGCTGACGTAGGCTCCCACACGGCCCAGCATGGTGCTAGCATGTAGCAATCACAATTGGTCGCGCAGCGGCCAAAATAGCCGACCGCAGAGCCTAGCAGAAAGAAATCGGCAAAGCGAATATACAAAATATATAAACGTATAAAAGTGTAAATCTCTCCCCTAGCACAAGAGAGTGTATTAATTATAGATATAATAAAATATAATAAAATGAAATGTACTAAACTATAAACATAAAATAAATAAGCTGAGCTTTGTGCATCTGTAAGCGTCTCAAGGTTTATAAAAAAGTAACCCATAAAAACCAAGTTTTTACAATACTCGCTTTCTCATTTTCGGGTTTCATGTCTACCATTTGCGTCGGAAACTCTATACAACTTACTGATTTGTATGAAAAAACATTAAAAATTTGAAAAATCCAAAATTATACTACAATAAATTTTTTTTAACGAATATTTAATAGATCTTCTTGATCGTCGCCACAAGTCTACTTGCAAAGTTTCAGCTCGATTGGATCACGGGAAAAGGGTTAAAAATCAGACGCCACGAGTTAATTATAAAGGGAGTAAAAATAAGAAGATTTCGGTAGTTGGTGGTAGAGGGACAGTGAAGTCATGACAGTGCTAAGCTCAAGGCTAACAGGGCGAGGGAGCTTGGGAAGCCAAAATTAATATGCAGCGACTGGGGAGAAATTACTCGTGGATAGGATAGTATCAGGTTTTTTGGCTTGCAGCTGATAGTATTGACAATGTCTACCTGAAATTTTTGGTTGAAGTTTCTTATATAATTTTACTATTGCTAAAAAACCTCTTTTTTATAGAAACTTTTAATACATTTTCTATATTGATACCGTGATAAATAAGCCTCGAGGTGGAACTGAAAAAACTCTTTAATGAACAGTTCCTAACCAAAAGTAGTAAGAATGTACTCACGGTCATGGCCAGCATGAGGAAAACAGTAAATACCAAGTACAGTAGACTGAACTTCATGGTGATTTAGTAATATCTTTGGTAATTTTGTAGTACCTACTGCTCCGCCGGTGCAACGAATGAATGAATAATTTGCGCAAAATGTTGCTATATAAAGGACTTAAAACTCAATTATTCAACGACGCTCATTTTACAGGGTAGTTAAGAATTTTCAATTCAAAACAAGTTAAAACGTTATTATATGGGTGAATATACGCTATTTGAATTCCAATGGTCCATAGACAAATTTTATGTAAAACTTTTATTATATTATTATTTCTGTATGCTTAAAAAATAAAGAACATGGTCTTTTATTTGGCCCATATAGTCTATTCACGATAATTGTTTAATTTAAGGCATTAATAGTTTAAAGTAGGTATAAATGTATACTCCTCTGGCCTCCCCCGTTACTAGATTATGATGATTTTATGGCCATATACTTTAAATACGTATGCCATTATTTTTTTTAAATATGATCATACGCTTTAATAAACATCGAAACATATTTTATCAAAATACACTGTAAAAATATGTATTAATATAAAAATAAAAACTTATTTTCATGTCATGTTACAATAATGTCACTTCATCTGGCGAAACTCAAAGAAGTAAAATTTGACATAAAACCGCAAAGGTATATTTTTGTCCTTCAACTACGCGTGTACAACAGTGTGAGGTTAGAAGCAAGCTAACGACGTTGAGCAAAACTCTAATAATATTACGTCAGTTTGCGATTCACTGTAGGAAAGCGTGTTTGTGCCAGTCGTTGTAGTATTTCCTCTGGTAAGTATATGTTTTTGTATTTTATCGTTACGAAATTGTATATTTGCACAATGCAATGTTAATTGTGTGTAGATGTCATGTATAACGTTAAACTGTGGTCAGAAAAGCGAGTGACGTTGTTTTTGTAGGTTATGTGCGATTTTGTCACTCCTCTGGCGTCACTTCTCTGGCATATTTCATGCCAGAGAAAATACATAAGCGCCAGGAAAGTGACGAAATTTTGTTTCGTTAATGTTTAATGTTTTAAGGCTTCATTTCATTTCTTCTAGATACTCGAGCATAATCAGACATCATGGCAAATGTTAAAAAGAAGCAAACAAGGAAAGAGAAGTTAGAAAAAAAGCGTCAAGCTGAAAAATTACGCTACCAAAGAATTAAAAACGATCCGGTTAAAAATTCTGAATCAAATACTATAATTTATAATATTTACGTTTTATTTAATATTTGTCCCCTTCCTTAGCTAATAATCAATGGCCTGACACTTCCCTGCTTTAATTTGTCCCTACTCTGCCAATAGTGTCACTCCCCTGGTAACACATTTTCCTCTGGTGCTTATAAAATTTAAAAAAATGAAAAAATCTTCTGGCCCTCATCATTACAAATTTAAAAATAGTGTAAAATAGAGAAATTATCAATACTGAATGGAACAGATTACATTTCCTTCAGGGACACAAAAAAATCAAATACCGTATATTCACCTATATATCAAAATGATTGGATGTGAAGGAATGAAATGATTTAACTCACACGTCGTGGTCTTGGAACAATAAGATAGCACCTGATATATTGCTCAGAATTGTCTTTTCGAATCTAAAATTTGTCAATAATTTACCCTTTAAAACGATATCACAACAATATCAAATTTCCTATCAGCACAAGGGCGTCGTTTATGTAAACTTGAATTATAGTTGGCGGCAACGGCTGCGCGTGCGTGCTGCGCGTGATTTTCGACGTCTGTCGTCAAAATCGTTTTTATTAAATTTTTCGACATTGTAGTCGGTCGTTGCTTACACTATTCGCAGTCAAAGAATTAGTAGGTTCTCCAAATTCATCACTTATTCACCTTTCATCTATCCTGTGGCATAGAAATGTAAAGTTATCTAAACTTGATGTATGAAGAGATGTACAAATTTATGCCAACAACGCCTAACAGCAAAAATTCATTTAGAGTTGTGGTAAAATCCATTTCTTCCGACAAAAAGTATCGTTCGAGGTCTAAGGCTCGGTTGCGCCAGCAGAAGTAAATTTGGTTCGAGTAACATTGATCCGAGTAACTTTTTTTACCCTCAGCTCAGAGCAAACTCGATTTCGGGTTGCACAAACGTCTTTTTTACCGCTGTCAAACCAATCATAAGGCTAATAGGGTGCCAAGCGGAATAAACCTCAAATACCGCATTTGTCTATGGAATTAGATTTATTTCATTTTTTCACCACTGGCAATACGTACTTTTGCGGTTCTAAACCAGTTCAAACAAACCACTTTATTCTATGAAACAAACCAAAAAAACGTCAAACCATCGCTAAAATAACGCGAAATTAAAAGATTCATTTTAATGTTTACAAATTTCAATACGAAAATGACAGCGACAAAATTCAAATGACATGTACCTATATGGACAAATGTCACATTTTCAAATCAGCTGTGAGAGGACGGCCATTTTTTTTACCAACATTTTTACTTTTACCCACCTGTCTTGGAGAGTAAAATAAAGTTACTCATGTATGTACTTCGGCGAGTAAAATAATTTTTACCATCGCTGGCGCAATCCGTTTTTAGTGAAAAAAGTAACTTGAGTAACTTTAAAGTCACTCGAGTAACTTTTTTTACCTTTACTTCTGCTGGCGCAACCGGGCCTAAGGCCCGGTTGCGCCATCTAAAGTAAAGGTAAAGTTTTAGTAAAAAAGTTACATGAGTAACGTTTTTTACTAAAACGGGTTGCACCATCTATGGTAAAAATATTTAACTCGCCGAAGTACATACATCTGAGTAACTTTTTTTTACTCTCCAAGATAGATGGGTAAAGGTAAAAACGTTGGTAAAAAAAATGGCCGTCCTCTCACAGCTGATTTGAAAATGTGACATTTATCCATATAGGTACTTGTCATTTGAATTTTGTCGCTGTCATTTTCGTATTGAAATTTGTAAATATTAAAATGAATCTTTTAATTTCGCGTTATTTTAGCGATGGTTTGACGTTTGTTTGGTTTGTTTTATAGAATAAAGTGGTTTGTTTGAACTGGTTTTGAACCGCAAAAGTACGTATTGCCAGTGGTGAAAAACTGAAATAAATCAAATTCCATAGACAAATGCGGTATTTGAGGTTTATTCCGCTTGGCACCCTATTAGCCTTATGATTGGTTTGACAGCGGTAAAAAAGCTGTTTGTGCAACCCGAAATCGAGTTTACTCTGATCTGAGGGTAAAAAAAGTTACTCGGGTCAATGTTACTCGAACCAAATTTACTTCTGCTGGCGCAACCGAGCCTAAGTAAATTACTTTTACTGCTTTTAAATCAGTAAATCGTAAGAAAAATCTGTGGCATTCTACATACTGTACATTTTGACACTACAATGCCGAGAAATGGAATAAAAACGATTTTGATTCACGTTATGACACATAAATAGAGCTGCAACAAGGTCCTCGTCGTCAGTTATCAGCATCCAAATTTTAAGCACTAATTCATCTCGACGTGCGACTTAGGAGAGCTTTTATATTTTTGTTTTAAATAGAGATGCAAACACGGAATACGTGTCGCATCAATGCTCTAACTATTTTCAAACTAAGCTAAATGCTTGTGCTATGAAAATAAGACTAACGCGCTGGTCTGGAGTGAGATTCGAACCCGTTATCAATAACTTCACAATAACTTGTGTCACGCCCACACAACTTGGGAGTAGGAGAGAGGGGGGGGGCATAGTGGGATAGCGGGGCATAGCGGGGATCCCCATGACAGCTCGAACGAAACGCCGTGCAATGTTTCAAAAGACTCGCTTTAATTGGTCGTAGGGATGGGTCGTCGATGTATTTACCGTCGACGAAACGAGACCGTCCACGTCCGTCCATCGACGAGACGATCAACTAGTTGAATTCGTCAACTAGTTGACGCGTCAACTTCGTTACGCGGACGTTCTATCTAAACATCGGGACGATGGTCAACTGTCTACGGTTCGACGCGACGCTGCTCGACGGCTCAACCGTTGGTTATTTTTATTACGTTAATTTTTAAAATTTACAGAAGTTCGAAGGAATATAGTTTCGGGGAAAATAAAACCGCTACTTGTGCTTATATGTAAAAAGAAATATTTAATTATTTATTTGTTTACGCATATTATAGGTTTTTACATATTGTTTTATATACTTTTTTCTATATATAATAAAGAAAGAAGTAGGTATACACAACATATCAGGTATAAGCAGTAAAATATTAGTTCAATAAAAAATAAAATAATTAAACAGAATTGTTTAATTTTATACAACGCAAAATTGGGAATTCACCGAAACGTCGCACGTGCACGTCGCACAAATCAAGTAAAAAATAATAGATAATAGCTTATTAAGCCTTTCTCACCCTACGCATGCATTCAAATTTCAAGTCTCTGTCATAGTTCGTGTACACAGATCTGCACTCTATGGTCGTGAACTTTAGAGTTGAAATGAAATTACCCGTCGAGCCGTCTATGACGTCGTCTACAAGTCGACAGCGAGAGATGAGAGAGAAATAAACGGAGACGTTTTGTCTTGCTCTCGCTCGTTGCTTTGCACTACGTTGTATCTCGAATCGTCCACCGTCCACGGCGTCCGCCGTCCACCGTCTGCGAATTCAACTAGTCCATGCGATAAACGTAAACCGTCGACGCGTCGACGCAACGTCAACGGTTGATTTCAACTAGTCCGTCCATTCAACGCTCATCCCTAATTGGTCGTCAGTCGGCACGTGACCTTCACGTGCGATCCATGCCATTTCGACAGCCGTTTATGCTATATAAAAAAAGACTAAAAAACATTGTTTTTGTTTAAAAAAATACGTGAACTTAAACAGAAATTCTTTCTCGAACTCAATTATATATTGTGGTGGTTAATTTTTCGTCTTGAAGCAGTACCTTCTGGACTTCATAATTAAAAGTACAAGATTGTCTGTGAAAAAGGTAAGATTTTTTCAGTTTATGTTTTGTTGTTAAAGTAATAATACATTTACCCCGCTATGCCCCCACAACGGAGGCATAGCGGGGCAAATGCCATTGTACATTTACGTATTCACATATCGTAGATTTTTTATCGTAATCGTGAAAACATATCCATAGTTGTTCGCAATGCATTAAACCATGAAATTGAGTCAAAAATTGTTGCTTAATCATAATATTTTTTCTTGTAGGTATGTTTGAGTCTTAAGTACCCCACTATGCCCCCCCCCTCCCCTACTCTTTATTTGAGTTATATTTTATTTTTACATATTGTCTTAGTGAATATTTAAATGAATTTTGGTTTACAAGAGTAGATGCACTTCCTACATGATTTTGTTCCATCAGGGGAAGTGATTTTGTACCTAACCTAATAACCTAAAATAACCAAACCTATCGATTCACCTCCCCCAGATATTTTTGTATTGGCAGAGTTGTTTTTTTCAATATTTTTTATAAGCAAAATACATTTTTTTAAATTATTAAAGTTCTTGATTTGTTTATTATTTTTTTGAATAGTTTGTTTGTTAACATACGTTACACACTGTAGCCATATCAATGCAGAAGGAAAACTTGTATGTATGTGCTTATGCTTTTTTTTTCAGAAAATAAAGAAATACGCATGAAAAACGTCCAATTTATGCAAAAATATTAATTTGAATAAGTAGGAAGCGGTCACATCATCCGAAAAAAAATTGGGATACCCAGAATGACTATCATGTGCCACGTTTCTGCGAGGCTAAGAAAAAATCTACTATCTACTATCACTATGTGACTAAGTACTGTACTGTGAAAGAGATGAAAATATAAAATCAAGTGGTCATTTGAAGAATTAATGATAAGAACTATAAGGCCTCAGATACACATGCTTATTTAGTGGCACGTGAGCATGCGCAGTATCGACCTTCTTTAAGCCTTGCTCATTAGTGGCATGTGTGTACGCACATTGCCAGTAATGAGCATGCCACTAGGTGGCGTGCTCAAAAATCAACCGCCGGTTGATTTATAAGCATGCCACTGTCATTCACCATAGAGAAGGGGTATCTTTGTGTGATAGCATGTGTGAACAGACTTGCTTATTTACGAGCATGCTTATGTCATTCGCGGGCTTCGCGGCTAGTATTATCAATGTGATCTTCTCAGTCCGCGACAGATGAAACAAATATGGCGCGTTGGGGAGATGATAAAACATTACATTTCGTGACTTATTATAGGAATCACGAATGTCTGTGGAATACTCGGTCACCGTTGTGTAAAAATAATATAGTGAGAAATAATGTTTACGAAACTTTATTAATAGGCATGAATGATTCAAATCTTACAATAAAAATTATATAAACTAAAATCAAAAATGTGCGGATGGAAATTCGGGAACTTTTTTGATTTATTGGTTCACTTGAATTTTCTATTTCAGTTTGAAAAGTTTCCATTTTGAACAAGAGCGTCTCTATTCTATGACAAGAGCATTCACTAATAAGCATGTGTGTTTGATTGTTAGCTTTGGGCTTGCTTATTTATGAGCATACCACTAATAAGCATGCCAGTAATGAGCAAGTGTGTACAGTTGTTAGGGCATGCTTATTAGTGGCATGCTCATTAGCATGCCACTAAAGAAGCATGTGTATCTGTACCTTAAAGCAAAAAGAGCGTGCAAAGGCAAAAAAAAATTGCACATTGAGCTGAAGTGATAAATCACGACAATGCGGATGTCATACAAAGTTTAAAAAATAAGGTTAATGGTTCTAAAAAGAAAATAAGTAATAAATTAAGCCTTCCGAAGAATAACAAAAAATCTCACGTTTATAAGTCCCAAAATGTGAATTTCATATTAGATTTACATCGATAATTCGAAAACCCCGGTAATTCGAATTCAAAATAATTTTTAACGCCTTGCACCATAAATGAATACGTTTTATTTCGCGTTATTGGATTTTTTTTTAAATTTAAGAAAATAGAAAAAAAAAAGATTTTTGCGCAAGTGAGAACAACGAATATGTCAATTTCGAGTACTTTAGTAACAGAAATGTCGCGATCTTTATATTACCATAATAAATCTTGCGTTTTCGAAATGATTTCTTGAAATATGCAAAAGTATAGACGTTTTTCACAAAATTAAAGGCTTTTTTTCACGATTTTTATGATTTTTGTCGAATTTCGCAATCGAATTTTTTTTACTATGCACGCTTTCTTCAGTTGGCTGATACCTAAACGCGTTTTAAATTGTTTTAATGTTTTTAAATTTGTATTTAGTTCGATTTTTTTTTCGAATAACTATGTTTGTGCCACGTTGTTAAAATATTTATTTTTCTTTGTAAGATGTTATTGTTATTTATTTTATTTCTACGGTTTACACATATTACAATAAAAGAATTTTTTTATGCATATCTAGATAACAGTGTACATTATATATGTAAATATATATTTGCATGCATGATCGTTTACATACCATACATGCCATTCATACCTACATACATACATATGAAATTAATAAAACAATATCTTTTATAATAATTGTTGTATTGTTGTTTTTTTGTTTGCTAGGGGGATTTGATTATGCTAGAATAATGCGTATGTAAAATGTGCCTTAAATAGACGCAAGGGGGACATTATTCTGCACTGATCCAATCCCCTCATATAAAAACGGGGTTTTGTTCATTTCTTTACAAATTAATACCCTGTGACTGAATGTTTAAAAAAACATATTTTTGCTACAACTTGAGAAAAGACAATTATAAAGTGAACAAAGACATGTATTCATATATGTTTTAACAAAGATTAATCAAATAAATTAACGGTAAAATATTCATTAAGGAGATTTCGGTAACGACTTAAGTTAACGCAGAGAATATCTATAATTACTAATTATCCTATTATTGTACGTATTTATTGACAATTGTATTTCTAGTAACTGTGCTTTGTTTGTATTGAGTACTTATGTTGCAATTTAAACCATCTTCAAAACCTTCACTGGCTTAGATGTCCAGAGAGGATTGAATATAAGCTTTGCCTTACAATATTTAAGGCTATTCACAACATGGCCCCTCAATACATAACCGACTTCTGCATTCCATTCTCCGCAAATAATAGACAACTAACACTTCGCTCAGCATCAACATCTAATACAAATAGGTTAGCTGAAGTAAATCGCGTCCACAAAACTAATTTCGGTGATCGTGCTTTCGCGGTGGCTGGACCAAAGTTATGGAACAAACTACCTAACAAACTGAGACAAACTGACAGCTTACCACTGTTCAAAAAACAACTTAAGACGCATTTATTTAGACAATCCTATAAAAACCTATAAAATCTAACCACAACAACGCTAGCTAATGTTTTCCACTCATATTGTGCACTCCGCGAAAACACATAATTCTTTCAGGGACTCACAAACTATTATAGTACTCAATTTTAATTCCACTTCTTGTATGCCACCTAGTGAATAAGTAATAGTAAATAAGTTTTTTCTTTTCTAGCAGTAAGTTGTCTTGTAAGATAATAATTTCTCTGTGTAAAGCGCCCTTGAGGTGAGTATTTCGCGAAAACGGCGCTATACAAATTATCCAATTATTATTATTATTATTAAATGAAAGTTCAGTTGAAATCAAATGTTGCATTGAGCAAGCTCGTACAACTTTTAATCGCATGAAAAAGATGTTCTGCAGTAATGATCTCAACCTTGGATTACGAATGCGAGTGATCAGATGGTTACCGAAGAATTGATAAGGTGACTTGAGGCATTCGAGATGTGGATCTACAGAAGAATACATAAAATAAGACGGATGGACAGAGTTACGAATGAAGATGTTATGTTATATATTTTTCAATTAAAATTTCAATAAATCGGACATGTGATGAGACGTCCAGAGCAGTTAGAGATCTTGCATCTCACAATGCAGGGAAAGATTTTGCAGTGACTGAAAAAAGGCGGAATCGAAAATTCAAATCGACTGAAGATTGAAGAAGATTGATTGAAGAAGAAGAAGAAGAATATATTCAAATATACCCAACTAAAAAACTTTGATACGGCTATCCAGACGTGATGAAAGTGCAAATTCGCAAGCGAGAACAGGAAAAATGTCAATATGTACCTACTTTAGCAATAGAAATGTCGCGATCTTCGCATTAGATAATAAATTTTGCGTTTTCGAAATAATGTCTTTACGTTTTACTATTTGACGAATTTCACAATCGCATCGCAATTTTTTTTGTTCCTCAAATTTCGAATTAAAGGGGTTCCGCAAATTTTATATAAAAACTTAAATTGTTTTTTGAGTAGGTACTTTGAAATTTGATCTTTGACTTATAACTTAGAAATGACACTCCACAAAATAGTAAACAATAAACTAGACTCGCCCTCAATACTCTCACAAATAGATATTAATATACCTGCCCGGTCTCTGAGATCCCCAACACTATTCCAGACAAAGGTCTACAACACCAACATAGGTTATTTCTCTCCTCTACCTAGAATGCTAAACCAGTACAACGAGGTCACGTCATGTAACCCCAGCATCGACATATTTCACATGACACAACCTCAGTTTAAGAGAGAAATTATATCACTCCTGACCGAAAATAGTTTGAGCGTGTAAGACGGATTCTTCGGAAATCAACCTAAACAAAAATTTTATAGCCGGGGTAAAAATCGGGGGTACACATTTTCTGACTTTGTCACCTCACCTTGTCCTAAATGACTATCCATTAGGGTCATTCTGACCTGTCGATGGTCTTTAAAGTAAAAAATTAAAAATAAAATAAAATAAATATGGATAGAAATTATGGTTCCTGTCTAAATGTATGCCGATGTAATAATTTGTTAAATTCACAGGTAAAATTTTAATTCATCGTTGGGTCTAATTTTCGCATAATATTGGTACCTACTGTAAGTTATAATTGTATTAAACTCTTCATTTTATTATTTGAATAAGTATAAAATAAAAATTAAACAATAAATTGTTTTATTTTGTCTCATCACTGGCAGTTAATAAATACACTTACCCCATCCGTCACTATTTGATTTGATATTACATGTATTTATTAATATATATTCTTTTTTAAGGTAGCGATTTTGCGCGTTTATAATGTTTCCATTGGTCAAATATATCCAAAACGACGAGGTGTTGAGCAGGGTAGTCGAAAAGAGGCGGCTCCTGAACAGATTCGCCCAAAAACGAGCGAATTGGATAGGCCATAACACAAGGCACTCAGGCCTGCTTTTTACCATCGTCGAGGGAAATATTGAAGGCAATAATCGTAGAGGCCGCCCGAGATGAAGCTACGTAGACCAGGTTATCGGAGACGGCAGCTACCAAGAGATGAAGAGGCTGGCAGCTGACAGAGAGGAGTGGAGAGATCGAGTGCATAGTGCAGACCAATCCTAGGATATGACCCAAAAAGAAGAATGGATATACAGTATACAGGGTGTACCAGAGCTGGCAGCAGAAACTTGACCGGTAGATTCCTGACTATGTTATGAGTCTAAAATCTTCAAGCAACCATGGCCTTATATCAATAGTTACGGTGTTTCGGCATGTAGTTCGCGAGCGAGTACCTTGACCTCTGAATTGGCAAAAACTGTATTAACTTAATTTTGTATGTATATTTTCTTTTCTTTTTATTTTCTTTTAGATTTAGGTATTCCTACGATTTACTTTATTATTATTGATCTACTTTCATTCTTATGCTTATACTTTCTTTAATTGTCATTTGTTAATATTAAATAAATATCTTATGAGAATAACTGCCACAAAACAGATTTTTACCTAGTGTGGCAGTTATTAGAAACTTGTGTTAACAAATGTAAATAAACAATAAAAATAAACAAACAAAACTGTTTCTTTGCGATTTTCTATCACGTATGTGTCGATTTTTTTATGTTTAGTGTGAATTAATCGAAATTGAAAATTGTTTAATCGATTTAATATGCATTAAAGTTTTATTTATGATTTTTCACGCAACTATTTTGACACTCAACTAGTATTGGTATATTTACCTAGTTATTATAATTATTTCAAACAAGTGGTGTATGGGCAAAGCGAATAGGGCGAAGAGGATAAGTTATCCGCATATACCTACGTACACTTTATTACAGTATTTGTCTCTTCTTTATCTGTATTTCATTCAATGTAGATTTACACAATTCACTCTTGAAATTCTTAAGATTTTTTTGTAAATAAAAGACATGTTTGAAACAAAAGACAAGTTTTTGTAATCGTGAAAATGTCAAGGTTCATAAGATATTTTTATGTTGAAGGAATCTGTCTTCGTATTCCATTGTGATTGTCTGGTTAACCGGTGGCATCTGTAAATATAAAAAAATTAATAAGTATCATTGGGTACAAATAAAGAATAAACATACTGAAACACTGCAACATTGACAGGTAAAATAAATACGCGTTTCTCATTAACATAGTAATGTTAAATTGCTTTTCCGTCCTTTTCTAACAACCTTATAGAGTAGGAGCCAGCGACTGCCAGACTTACGATATTTTTATTTATTTATTTATTGAAATTAACGGAAATAGTCCAATAAAATATAATACATAACATGAACAACATTAAATACAAGGGATTAAAGGTTATAACCATTTAATACAAAAGCAAGGACAAATGAAAATTTTTTTTTGCGAAATTTAAAATAAATTAAATTTTGATAAATATTATTATTAAGTTCTGCGGGTTAACCATTTTTAGTGTGACAGCTGTTTCAGTTTGTAAGGACATTACAAAACAATGGATGTACCACGTATAATCGACTTATTTATAAAATTTTAAGTTACCCCTTCCCTTTTAGGCCCGGTTGTTTCAAGTTCGATCAAAGTAAGCGGTCGATAAAAGCATAGATTTTTACGAAAACGGATCGTCTGATTGGTGGAGAACATAAAAATCTATGCTTTAAGAGAACGCTTACTTTAATCCAACTTGAAACAACCGGCCCTTAGAGTAACACTCTTGGTTGAACCATAGGTTTTGAACTATTTTACGATGTTGAAGTTTAAGTCGTTTATATAAGAACACAAGGGTGTTAAAATCATTTTGTTTAAATCATATGTTATAGTATCAAACCTGAAATATTTTCTGTAAATGTATATTACAGTAGATGAATAAGTTTTTTTAAGGGTAGTAATCCAAATTCCAGGGCAGAAAGACTAAATTGTCTGTCTTCAATATTATCATCAAACCAGATATAATATATGGAGCGGAGTCATGGATAAAGACCCTTAAAGGTCAACGGAGACTCTTCTGGTTTGAAAATAAAGTATTAAGGACAACACTGGACCCAGACCCAACGTCGCAACAGACACGTGGAGGAACAGGAGCAGCAGAATGCAGAAATCCGGACCCTATCGCAAAAACCTTCCATCAGATCTATCCGACTAGCTTGCATAGGACAAGTATTTCGGGCAAGCAGCGACAGAGCCATTAAAAAAGCACCCGAGGCTAAACCAAGTTGGTGCAGATCGCTGGGCAGTAGAGAATCGGGATCCCTCGCGATTAGAATTTCCAATTCCGCGGGATCCCTACGGATCGAGATCCCGAATACTTTTGTGGTTTTTTTTGTTTATAGAGCTGAACAGCAATTAACGACAATGCCTTGCATTTTTATATCAGCAATTTTAATAAAATGTTCATTATTAATCGTTCCATAAAAGGTTTTGTAGGCGTTTTTCCAAGAATCAATCAGTCAATATAGTAGAGTAAAAACTGCTAACCACTTAGTAGTAGATTTTATTACTATTTTAGGTTGTTAAAATACAGCAAATATTATTCAAAGCTATTTTAATTATTTGAATGTGACATGAACATGAGTTTTAAGTACTTACTAAAAGCTCATAGACATATACGATTAAACATACAAAACATAAATAATGCTGATCAATCCCGATAATCTCATCCGATTTTTCGGTTCGGGATTTATCTCGTAAAATGCCTCGACATCTCGCGGGATCGAGATTGCATTCCCTCATAATAAACCAGCAGAAGACCAAATACATGGCCGTAGGATGCACCCAACAAATCACAACTCTCTCGTGTGGAAGTCAAAATTTTGAAACGGTACCAAGATTTACATAGATCCCTGATAACAAGCAACAATAATACTACGGAGGAGATCTAGAAGCGCATAGTGAGCGCAAATCGCTGTTTTCTCCGCCTACAAAAGCAGATAAAATCCAGACTGCTGTCCAGAAACACCAAGATATTAGTGTACAAAACGCTTATTAGGCCAGTGCTCACGTACGCAGCTGAGACGTGGGTACTAACTAAGAGGAATGAGCGAGCACTGGACGTATTTGAAAGGAAAATTTTGAGGCGTATCTTCGGACCTAGACCGGTTCTAGAAAATGAACTTTGGCGCAGACGTTACAACAATGAGCTCTATACTCTGTTTAAGGAGCCAAACGTTACAAAATTTATAAAACTGGGAAGACTTTAGTGGCTGGGTCATGTGGAGAGAATGTCCGAGCATCAAGCACCAAAGTTCCTGCTGAACTCAAGGCCGATAGGGTGAAGGAGCTTAGGAAGGCCAAAATTAAGATAAAGTGACAACGTCCTCAAAGATATCTGTGCCTTAGAGCTTCGAAACTGGAGAGAGCTGGCACTAGACCGAGATGAGTGGAGGAAAATTATTGAGGAGGCCAAGACCCACCAAGGGTTCTAGTGCCAAGAATGATGATGATGACGACTGGGCAGATCCAGATATCGCTTCACGGACAATGTGCTGACCGATCTGCAGAAGATAGGGAGAAGGAGGGATGGTAGCAGAAGGCAATGGATCGGGAGAAGTCGAAAGACAACATCAGTTATACGGCCGTCAGAAGTAAGTTTGTTCATCGTGCCGATGGTGAACCCAATTAGACGACATTCAGATGAATAAATGATGTGAGGGATGGCATCTGAACTTACTCGCTGGCCTGGCAGTGGTTGCGGGAGGAGGCTGTCCGCCCGCCCCCCCTCCGCCCCTCCCCCTGCCGCCGCCGCCACCGCCGCACTTGGCCGTGTGCACGTGGCCGGGCAAGCCTTCGTCGGTGGCTCCCTATGAACGGTGAAACAAAAATGGGATCATTAGTCATTTTTCCGACGTTGAAAGTTGCATCTCCTTTTCTTGTAATTTTTTATATTCAAAAATACTTAATACTTTATTTAAATTAAAATAAAACACAAATCACTTTGTCTGAGGCTTGGATCGATATTTTTCGATATTCTCATCGAAAGATATCGATCATGTCGGAAGCCGCAGACAGCACAGCCCTATACCTTTTTTGAGAGAATATTCTGGAAGCATGCGCAAATGTCTATAAATAGAGGGAGAGACGCGATTTCTAACACTCTCCTCGCAGACCCCGTTCATCCAGTGTTTTATAACTAGTCTTGTTTTTATTAAAAAGTATTGTTAAAAATCGGTGTATTCAAAAATTAAATAAATCTGGTAAGTATATTCCAACTTCTTCTTTTTATTCTCTGCTTCCCGAAATATATGTATATTCCAATATTTAGATACCCCAGTATTTAAATATTGTGGTGACCCCTTAAATAAAAATAAAGCCATAAAAAACAAAAAATACCAGAGTACAAATATCCCCTCACGCGCCCCTACCACATTTTCACCATTTTATTAGGTTATACAATCTACATGTTTCGAGAACAATGTTCTCTTCATCAGGATTGTTTGTGTACTAAAAATTGAAAAAGTTAAACCACGCAAGTGTGTTACGGTGAAGAGGATGATGAGCGGATGGTGAGGGGTGTGGGAGGTGTTAATTTTTAGGAATGTCATTTGAAGGGGATGGAATATTAAGTGGAAAAACATTCAATAGTGGGTTGTGCACAAATTTAGTCCGAGTGTTTATTATATTCGAATTAATATTAACATTTTTCCTTATTTCAAGTATTTCTAAATTATTTATTTGTGGCAACTTATAACTAATATGTAAAAATTTTAAACCTATATTAATTTTAAATGTATGGTCGTATGCAATTAAGTGTTTTGCAAAATCCGACTTAACGTTGCTAGTTAAAACTTTGATATGTTATTTAACCCCAGTATCAAAATTTCTTTTTGTTTTACCAATATAAAAATGATCACAATCGTTACAATCAAGTTTATAAACTCTATTTCATTTAAACTTCATTTAAATGCCATGGTTTTGAATTTTTAATCTTTACTGACATTGATCACATTTGTACTAACAACAGCGAACACAGAAAAGTGTCCACCTTTTAAAAATGCAAGTTTAAATAAGTTTTAAGAACTAATTACTTGTACCCTTTATTTTTTTTCTATCTGTGTGGGGTCTCTCTCAAACATTGAAACCATTTAGCCGTAACTTACAGCATCTTGCATTTTTATTATTTATGACGGATGGTAAAATTTAAGCTACTGAGCTTATTACAAACGAATTCTACATTAACTTAGGCATTGCAAAAACTAGCTTTCAGTGCAAATATGTTACCACATAAAATTTTAAATTGTATGTGGTAACATGGTAACACATATAATTTTAAATTAAGAAATAGTTGCTGAAAACATATTTTGTACCTTTTTTTTCCAAAATAGTATAAGAAATACTGACACCCGATAAAGTATTTTTATTTCAGACTAGCTGTTCGTACCCGGCGTTGCATGGGTTAAGGATTAAGTTGAAAATAATTTTGTGGGGGGAAACAAAGAGGGGAAAGGGTAAAGGGGAGAAAGGAAGTGTCACCTATGTTACCCGCCGGGTTCTAAAGAATAAGTTTGCAAATTTCGAGTCCGATCGGTCGAACGGTATAGATTTGCATCGAAAATATATCAGGGGAAGGGAAGGGGTAAAAGAATTGGGGGGAAATGTCAACTGTGTTACCTGCCGTGTCCTAAAGCATAAGTATGCAAAGTTTGAATCGAATCGGATAAACGGTATAGATTTGTATAGAGAACAGACAGACAGACATTGAGTTTTATAGGTATTGATAAAGGATGTTTAGGCGTTTTAATTCACACAATACACATACATTTTGTTTTTATTGGTTGAGATGTTTGAACTAGTAGAAAGCTATGGCGCTCCTGACAACGCGGCGGTGCGCCGTAACATGCGCAAAAAGTTATTTACAAAAATTAGTTAAAATGTACTCACGGTTATGGCCAGCATCAGGAAAACAGTAAATACCAAGTACAGTAGACTGAACTTCATGGTGATTTAGTAATATCTTTGGTAATTTTGTAGTACCTACTGCTCCGCCGATGCAACGAATGAATGAATAATTTGCGCAAAATGTTGCTATATAAGGGACTTAAAACTCAATCATTCAATGACGTCCATTTTACAGGGTGGTTCTGTATTTTCAATGCCAAACAAGTTGAAACATTATTGTATATTGGGATAGGTTCAGTTTCAGTTTCAGTGCCGATGAATCATGATTATTAGCTAAATAACTTTTATAACAGCTGCCTCGAAACGTAATTAATGGTAAGAATATTGGCAGAGTTTGAGAATAAGATAGCAATTAATACAATATGAAATTTTTTGTATGCAGGCCTTTATCGTTACCTACCTCGCTAGGTACATAAAAATACCTGTTCTGAGGTAACTATCCATTCCATTCATTGAGACTCCATTTAAATATCTAATTTCGTGGTTACGTTCTAATAAGAAGAATAAGAAGAAAATTAAAGTTAAAAGTATATACGTAGTATATGAACAGAGAAAAAGTTTAAATAAGTAAATTAATTAATCAATTAGAAAGACATACAGAAAAATCTAATTCACGAAAAAATATTAGGTTACTACTGGGATTCGAACCCAGGTCACCTCCTTTCCGGGGCCGGTGCTCTGACCACTAAGCTATAGCAACCCTCTATGTTTCCGTGAATATATCGACCTTATATGTAGTTCTTATTTTTATTAATTGATTAATTTTTATTTTTGTCCATAGAGCAATCCACTTTTTTGATACGGTAGTTGAAATTACTTTGCAATGCTCTATGGACAAAAATAAAAATTAATCAATTAATAAAAATAAGAACTACATATAAGGTCGATATATTCACGGAAACATAGAGGGTTGCTATAGCTTAGTGGTCAGAGCACCGGCCCCGGAAAGGAGGTGACCTGGGTTCGAATCCCAGTAGTAACCTAATATTTTTTTCGTGAATTAGATTTTTCTGTATGTCTTTCTAATTGATTAATTAATTTGGTTATTAAATATTTCACAGAACTTTGTTCTGAAAAATTACAACTTCACAAATATGAATGTGTTCTTGAATATTTAAATAAGTAAATCAATACCAAGGTAGATAGTACAAGAACAAAAGTATAGACAGAGTAAGTATCATTAATGAGAGGATTGGATGTGAAGGAATGAGATGATTTAACTCGGAACAATAAGATAGCACCTGACATTTTTTTTAATGAAATTTAAAATTAATTTAATTTTAATAATTATTATGAATTAAGTTTTGCAGGTTAAGTGTTATTTTAAATGTGACAGCTGTTTCGGCTTGTAAGGCTATTATCAAACATTGAATATATCACGTATAATCGACTTGTTTATAAGGTTTAATAACTTCCCCTTAGGGCTAACGCCCTACCCCTATAGATGTTTTCGGAGAACCTCTATATTAAGGTTCTTTTTTCCTAGGCAATTATCAATTAAGATTCACCAGTTTATAAAATTCATGTTATGCTTAATTATCAAGACATTTGATTACCTGACCTGTATTTTTTTGTATCTAAAATCTGTCAAATTTTCTATCAGTCAAAGGGCCGGTAATATCAACTTGAATTATATGATATCTCTACATGAGAGAGTACGGGCATTATCCTTGGCTTTACCCAACCGAGTTTCTCCAGGGTATGCTTGGCTACAATAGTTTAGAGACTAGAAGGAATGTGTATTTGATTACACATTTTTATCGATTGTTGCGCGGTATGATCGATAATCCTGAAATTATGCAGAGCATTGGTTTGTATGTTCCTGATAATTACACTAGACATCGTCAGCATAGATTGTTTCACATTCCAATATACAGGACCAACCTGCCGATGGTTATGCCTGTTGGAAGAGCCACAGCTATGCTGAACAAAATTGCTTTGGGTATTGATATATTCCATGTGTCTGAGGGGGTTTTCCGAAGCGGGATTCTCCTACACCTTTGACCAGATTTTATGTTATTTTTAATTTATTAAATATTTTCATTTTTGATATATACTTCCTAATATGTATGCCTTAAACATTTTGTTTGTCATGTACATATTATCGTGAAATAAATTGAATTGAATTGAATATAGTTGGCGCCGACAACTGAATCTCGTTTAAGCTGGTGCGCATGCGTGCTGCTCGTGATTTTTAACATCCGTCGATAAAATCGTTTTTATTAAATTTTTCGACATTGGAGTGTTGGTAACGGATTACCCTGTTCGCAATCCAAGAAATAGTAGGTAGGTACCTACCCTAGATACATCACCTACGCACCTTTCATTTTATCCTGCGGCATATAAATTTAAAGTTATCTAAACACGATGTATGATGACATGCAGAACAAATAATAAACAAAACGATGCCTAACGGAAAAATTCATTGAAGTTGCGCAAAATAATTTCTCCAGACAAAAACGTAGGTAGGTATTGTTCGATGTCTAAGGCCCGGTTGTTTCAAGTTGGATTAAAATAAAAGTTCGTTGAAAACATAGATTTTTTCGGAAACGAATCGTTTGATTTGTGTAGAACGAAAAAATCTATTTATCACCTTACTTAAAATTATTTAGCGACATTTTTGACTAAACTAGCTGTGCCCGTGCGGCTTCAGCACGCATAGATTTTTAGTACACTGTTTGGATGGTCGTAGAACTTTCGTGAACCTTCTAGAACATTCTCCTTCCAGAACTTTCAAGAAATTTATCGAATATACAGGAACCTTCTAGACACCTAGAACCTTACAAGGTTCACCGACACAGTCGGCGCGCCTATTTTGAAATAATCTGAAGCATTTGCGGCCTTCCCGTAACAAAACAATGTGCTAGAAAGCATATTTTCGTCACCCACTCCCACCCATGCACAGCCGCCCCCACCAAACTCGCATATTTTCGATGTGACACCAAGGGCTATCCACCACCATAACCACCGGTGGGTGGTTGTGGCTGGTTGTGGGGAAAACTTGGCGGGTAGGGAAACATGGGTTTCTTTATATA
>JADDOH010008627.1:0-105060 GCA_016648135.1 Agrypnia vestita | reverse complement strand
ATATATTGATTTCGCCTCGTGGGATATGACCATGCTAACGAATATGACGTATGTGTAATTCCGTTAATTTCTTCATCATGTATCGGGCAGATTCTAAGACGTTTAATATCAACAAATTGTACATAATGAATTTTTGAAACACCGTATGTTTGCTAACATTATGTTAAATATTACATATAAAAATTATCTAGATTTTCAAGCACACCATCATTTGAATAATATTGTCCAGGGAATGAAATGGATTGATAATGATTCATTTTTATGATATCTATTTATTATATCTCATTTTCCAATAGTTTTAGGTATTATATGTATTATAAGTATTTTTCCGCAAAACTGTAAAATAAACTGTCACACTGCAAATAATAATTTGATGCGGAAACAAAAAATAAACTGACATTATTTATTTATTTATAAAAGCTATTTTGATTTATGTTTCCGATTTTTAGCAGCACCTAGCATTTAAATAATTTGTTCCATATTTTAAAACACTGATTTTCTATTATTAATATTTGAAGCATTAACTTTGTGGTTAGACATTGTAACAAAATGTTGGTTAACTTTTTTTTTATTTACATTCTTTTTATACTTATTATATAATATAAGTTAAAAACCACTACCAGATTTAAGGTCTACCGGTTTCGAGACGTACCCGTCTCTTCGTCAGGACCACACATATTACAGTAATGATAGTCCAACGGTTTACAAAAAATAAGTCAGAAATATTGAAAAAAATGCAAAATTTGATGTCGCATATCTCCATAACTATTGATATTAGGTCATAATAGTTTTAACATTTTCGACTCATAATTAAGGCAGGAATATAGTCCTGCGAGGTTATTAATGTTTTCCAAATTACCCTGTATAGGTAAATAATTACGATTATCAAGCGAATTTTTTAAAAATTACTTTAAAAATCGTGGTAAAAAATAAACAAATCATATGATTTTTTTTTTTATAAAGCAGCGAGGCGAATCATATTAAATGTATGGAAATATTATTTATACATTATTTAATATTCGAGTCACTCTACACACTAGACATATTTTCTTACATCAATTTTAATTTTTTTGCAGGCAAGTATTTTTTCGATTTTTAAAATTTTTTTTTGGAAATGTGTCAAACTAGAACACACACACGGCAACGTCTTTATTATAATTGCTCCAAAAGCTATGCACGCAATAAGCGACATTTCCACTGCCAGTTTAAAAAAATAACGAAATCGTGTCAAAAGCAGTAGGCGATTTAATGGGTTACAGCCAATCGCAAACACTAATGGCCACACAGCGGCCAGTACAGCCGATAGCCGATTGCAGACACCAGTGGCCTCGTAGCGGAAACTAATGGCCGCGCAGAGGCCACTACAGCTGCCCGCAAGGCTTAGCAGCTAAAATATTTTAAATAATATGATCCATTTCTTTCACTGCTGGCGCATTGTTGTATATTTTATTTATGAATAATTATGTACTTCCCGTTTTATATCGGAAAAGCAATCAACTTCAAATTACTGTTAGATAAGTTCCTTTTTGATACACTCGACAATAAAGCGTGACATGTTTTTATTACGTTTTTCAGCTAAATTTGCCACTCGACATAGCGATGTGTGATACTTGTAGATACATTTGTATATGCAGAATTACTACTAATTAGTACGAAATGTTGAAGGAAGTAATAGAGCGGACATACATACGCAAAAAATATTTGAATATAATATATAACACGCATTATTAAGCAATCCAGAGATGATAAATGTTTAAAATATATTTAAAAATACTTCTGAACCAGGTGCTGAAATACGCAATTAAGTATAAATTACCTACCTATAATTAGATTCCGATATGTTAGTCATATGTGTAACACTCCTGTATTACTAATAGGGTCTGGAAATAGGCGAAATCACTACAGTGCAGAAATATATGTTTGTCTCACCCGTACCGGTGTCACTTCGAGTCTTATGCGCATGTCCGCTGATTGACATTTGACATCCAATCAGCGCCGCCACATGGGATAAATGAGTCACGACGCTTGCGCACAACAGGTCAAGTGACAGCAATGAGATAAAAGTTGCATTTTCTGCCCCGCTTAGTCCGCTTATGGGCATTAGCAATGTAGGAGTATTACATATATGATGTTAGTAGCCTTTGAGAATTCAAAGTCTTCTTCTTCTTCTTCTAGCCTTTATCCTATTGGGTCGGGGTCTCTGCCCCGTTAGAAGGTTCCCACTTTTCCTATCTTTGAAAACACTCTCCACGTCACCCCAATTTGACTGACGGCCCCTTGGTTTTTTTTAATTGGCCCTCTTGGAATTTAAAGTAATTAATGAAAACAAAACAAATAAATAATAAAAATTAAAGACATGCTTTTATACGCTTTCTTTGCATACATTCGTAATTCGATCACCCATGCAGTGTCCAAATATTAAACACGTTGTTGTTTAGTTTAAAACAAACTTTTTATCTTAATTTTCTCACTAAGCATCTACATAAAAAACATACAATTCATTAAGGGGTTACTTGTGGTCAATAAATTGTACTCATTATTTACGTGTAAAACTTCGAACACGCTTTTCTTATAACTACGTTTTCAAAAACGGTGACCGCTCTTTTTTAAAAACTATTCGACGGATTTTGATGAAATTTATACGGCATATTTTAGGCATTAAAAACTAGTGCTTAACCGAAGAAGTTCTTTTTTGGCCAATTTACAATTTACACAATTAACGAGCGCTTTTTCCCTTAAAACACAAAAATAAACTTTCAGAGGCTGCTAAATTTGAAAAAACAGCTTCCATCAAGCTATTTTTTTCAAATTATATATCTAATAATAAAAATAGCTAATCGATTTTCGATAAACATAATAAGTACTGATGGTCACCGCGAGTCACTATTTGTAAAAGAGGGGTCAACAATCGAGCTGACAACTTGGTCCATAATTAATATTTTTATTTGAAATTTTCGTGAAATTTATTTAACGTATACTTACTTTGTTAAATCAAAAATACGTTCCAAAAATATCTTGAAAATGTCTATTTTTAACGCCTCTGACTACGTGTAACCCATAGATAACATAATAATAGTGTAACTCCTTAAACCATCCTTCTTAGTTGCCATATTAAATTATAATATGTACGTAATTTTGTTACGACGCGACGCCTAATGTTGAATCTGCCGATTAAAATGAATAAAATTGAAATCGGAACATTTTAAATGCTAATATTGATGAATCTTGAAGCTACACAGCTACACGAACAGGCATTTAATGTTCAATAATATAAAAAATCCCTTTTATACAAGTGAAATAATATAATAAAAACCTTCGAATTCCAATTGGAAAACATTCCAATCGGAAATTTTTCAGAGTTTTTATCATTTTATTTACGTTGTATTGAAATGAACGAATTTTTCGTAATCGATATAAGTGACTGTAGTGATAGTCTAACGTTTTACAAAAAATAAGTCAGAAATATAGAAAAAAAATGCAAACTTTGATGTCGCATATCTCCATATAGTTATGATAGCTTGAACATTTTCGACTCATAATCAAGGCAGGAATATAGCCCTGCGAGGTTATTAATGTTTTTCAAATAACCCTGTGTATGTACTTAAAGGTACACAGATACACATGCCACTTAGTGGCATGCTCATAAATCAACCGGCGGTTGTATGGCTAGTGGCATGCTCGTTACTAGCAATGTGCGTACACACATGCCACTAATAAGCAAGGCCTAGAGAAGGTCGATACTGCGCATGCTCACGTGCCACTAAATAAGCATGTGTATCTGTAGCTTAATTAAAGAATAAATAAAAATTCATTGCTTTAAACATCCCTGTATCACCTCTCAGTACCTACTTCACATATCACATCAAGTAACCCTCTGTACGTTAATGTCTACTTATGTCTAATTGGACTACACAATAAATACTTTATTATAATGCTAGGAATATTTTTTAATAATTTAAATCACAATATATTTCAAAGGCAATAAAAGTATTAAAAAATGTGGATTTTGACAAGCTTAACTTCCTCAATGAAACTGCTCTACCTAATTTACAATACTTATTCTCTATATCAATGGTTGTATGATTTTCATTGATTTCGAGCTATTCATTCACATTGATGGCATAATCCAAGATGGTAGCATGATGGATCTTTCATGAGAAAGTGTCCTCGGTATAGTTATAGTGTCCTGATTACAAAATAAAATAGAATCGACACGCAAATAAGTATTTTAGAAAATATTACAATTTTTTCATTTCACTTCCAAAATTTAACCATACGTTTTGTGACATACGAATCACTTTAAGGACCATAGAAAAAAGATATACTAAAAACCATATATGTATGTAATATCTACTCCTATATTGCTAGCAGGGTCTGGAAATAAACGAAATCACTACAATGCAGAAATATATGTCTCTCTCACCCATACCTGTGTCACCTCGAGCCTTATGCGCATGTCCGAGAATTAGCGCCAATTTATATCCAATCAGCGCCGCCACACGGGATAAATGAATCATGACGCTTGCGCACAACAGGTCAAGTGACAGCAATGAGATAAAAGTTGCATTTTCTGCCCCGCTTAGTCCGTGACACCTCCACTTATGGGCAATAGCGATATAGGAGCATTTATTTATAGTATGTCTATGAGTATTACATATATGCTAAAAACATAGTGCGCAAACCATAAACAATAAAAAAAATATATACTCGGCCGATATTTATATGTACTCTGAAATAGCAATATTGCTTATTTCAGAGTACCTACTGTCGAATATCAAATGTTTACACGAAATGTTAGACAATATCGAGGATAGAAAGCTAATAGAGCGTTAGTGATTTTACGATTTTTACAGGAGAGCAAATTAAAGTTCTGTCAAACTAATTTTGTCAGTGTTTCTTTTATTATTAAACGATTTCCATATTCCTTAATCCAAGACACATATGGAAATAGCTTAATAATAAAATAAATATTGACAAAATATTATTTTACTCTCCTGCACCTAAAGTTCGAAATAATTACTAACGCCTTTTTAGCTTTCTATCCTCGATATAATGAATACCTACTGAATTAACTTTACGCGAATTATAGAAAAATATAATGTATTATTATATTATTGTACAATCGGCCGTAGCTGTTCTGAAATAAGCAATATTCCAATTTGTATATCTTGACAGTTATTGTAGAGGTATAACATTGTAAAGCCGCCAATTTTGATGTTTTAAATAACAGGTTTGAAATTAGTGAATTCAATCAATCAGAAAGCCCTAAAACTGAATCAAACATTAAATTATTCACAATTATGAATAATGAGCTTTAAAACTGAAATTTAAAACTTCAGAATTGGCGACATTACAATGTTATACTTACAATAACTGTCAAGATAAAGAAATAACAATATTGCTTATTTTATTGTCCATGATTTACACTTCATCTACAGATATTGCCTATCAGATGTCAAAATGTATGGTACAATTTTCGAAACTATACTTAGTGTAATATTTTCTTTAATACTTATTGCGGGTCAATTCTGTTTTATTTTGAAGTCAGGACTTTCGACTATACCAAGGATACTTACACTCAGAAGTTATAAGTGCCATCATCTTCGATTTAGCCCGTTGAAAAAAGTTGAAAATATCCTGACAAGAGTTTGAGAATCCTTAAGTACACCGTTGTGGCAGATTTTTAATTTCACATGTTTAGGTCATTAAATTCAGTGACATGATTGAAACTTCTGACAGGATGTGAGCAATAAATGAGTATAATGATAATAAATCATTTGTTTGCAAATTGGGCACAAAATAATACTCACTTACGAAAATTCCTCGTAAATCATCTGATTTACAAAATTGCAATATGATAATTTGTGTCACCAAATGCCATGCGGCTTGTCATGGTCTAGGGATGGGTAAATGAAAAAAAAAATTGATATATATCGAATCGATATTTTAAAAAAGTATCGAAAATTATCGATATACATTGAGAAAAATATATCGATATTTACCGATAGTATTTAATTTAAATTGTAAGGGGAATAAGTTTTTGGCGATCAAAAAAAAAGGTCACCGGAAAAAATATATCGATTAAAAAAAAAAAAACCAACAAAAAAAAAATATCGGTATATCGGGAGAAAAAATATCGATTTATCAAAAATATATTCAGGCATCGATGACCAAAAGTAATGCAGGCATCGATGACCAAAAAAAAAAGTCGGCAAGAAAAAAATTAAAAAGGTAGGTAACCAAAAAAATGTCAAAAAAAAATTAAATAGTTGCCAAAAAAAAATGAAAAAGGTAACAAAAAATATCGATATTTGATATATCGCGACAAAATATATCGACAATAAATATCGATATTTTTTACCCATCCCTATCATGGACTCTTCATAAAATAATATACAGGACTATATTTGTGAGTATGGAATAGATGGTAAAATTTTTGTAACAGATTACGTAAACAGAGTTATTAGTTGGTTTAAAAATTCAGTGAAACATTTCATCAAAGGACTATTTTTATCATGTGTCATATACAATTGTGGGGAATTTTAACCAAAATGTAAATCTTGGAACAATTATACTTACCTATTTCCAAACTAGAAGGAGAATGAAGCACGCATACGGCTGTTCAGATAACCAACATGAAAGCCAGACGACACCGGCTGAGATCTGATAGTGGAACCTGCCTGCAGAAGGGTTCTATACGCATGGCAGAACATCACAGAAAACTCCAATCAGAAGATTTCATGATTCGAAATAAATAAAATGAATTGTAATACAGTAGAACCTCGCTAATTCGAAATTCAAGTGACAAAAAAAAAACATTTGGAATTATGCGGAACCCCCTTAATTCGAAATTCAAGGTAGAAAAAAAAAATCGTGATGCGATTCCGTTGTTCGCCAAAAATCGTAAACTCATAAAAAAGTACTAATTTTTCTGAAAACATCTGGATTTTTGCCATATTTCAAGAAATCATTCAGAAAAACGCAATATTTATTTTTTATTTTTATTTAAAATATAATAGAAACCTGAAAAGGTTTATGGATAACATTTTTACATGATTCAATATAGGAATATAATAATATAATTTAGATAGTCATTTTTTTATAATTGGTCGAGTTTTAGTATTTTTGCCACATCTGTTTTGAATTTGTCAGTAGTCAGTTGTTTGATCTGTTATGGTAGGTCGTTGTATAGTTTTAATCCGTTGCAAATTAGTCGGGATTGTGCTGTTTTTGTTTTGGCGTGTGTTATGTGATAGTTTTGAGCCGTTCTAGTGTTGTGTTGTGTCTAGTGACATCGTGTATTTTGTGTAATTTTATGTCTTCGTCTTATATGTAATAATTATTCGTAATTTTATATCTTTATTATGCTATTACAAAGATTGTGACATTTCTATTACTAAGTACCTCTACCTACCCGATATTGACATATTTGTTAGTCTCACGTGCGAAAAAAATTGAAATGCTTTTTCAATTTCAAAAACAATTCGAATTATGGGGAAATTCGAATTATCGGGATTTTACTGTATCTGCTTTATTTGCTCATTTATTTTTTGCTTGCTGTGAAAACAATGAGCTTTTAGTTTTATAGATATGGTTGTAAATAATGGAGGATGTACCCCGTGTAGGTGGTAACTACATAATGGATGATGTGGGAAATGTAAATATATATGTAAAATAAAATGCAGGCATACATATTTGTATTTATTCTTTACAGTACGTACAGTGGTATAAGATAGGAATCTTCTGCATACTTTTACATATACTAAACTAACACACAGGTACATACATACATACATCAAAATTATATTTGTTCAATAATAATATTTTGTAATGCAGGCATTGAAAGAACGCTTTGCACATTTCATAATAATATTCTTTAGAACATGTGTGTACCACATGTTTAAAGTACATTAGAAATCATACAATATGTTTATTGCACACGGGGTTTCACAAAACCTTTTGAATGGGTAATTCTACGTCTACCTTAAAATAACTTAAGGAAGTAATATTAATTAGAATAACATGTGGCTTATTTAAGAGGGGAAGTTAATATTTTTGCGGTAAGATGCTTTGGGGTACGGTGATATCAGAGCTATTTTTGAAGAAGAAACTGGGCGCTTTAATGATTACAAGTAATTTGGGATTATGTGATTTTGATCATATTGTATTGTAAGTGAAAATTTAACCAGTATCTTCGGATACAGGTAAATTTATCATTGAAAAACCAGCCCAAATAATATTTTGGTAAAACAAACGCACAATATCAGGAATGAAGGAATTAGGAAATTTATAAGTTATAATATAACTCATAATAAGTCTAAAGAATTAGGAACTAATTACTATACTAATGTGTCATTGATTCAAGAAATATTAAAGCTATACCGATGATTCATTATGTTAAATTATCCGATTCAAACACCGCCGTTTGTCAAATTAATCAATGCACTTTGGGTAATATAAAAACGAGCAAACTTCATTTGTTCAAAGTAAGAAACATAGTTTAAATAAACATTTTTACACATGAAATACTAAACCAATTATGTATTATTGTATATATTATATGTATATATGTACTATACTACTTACAAATACATCACATATGCTTACATACTTATTGTATACCCTCGATAAAAAAAAATCACACTAATAAAAATAAATATATTTTTCAGATCGAAATTAAAATGTCAAAAATAAGCCAAAACACATTTTATGACCGAGTGCCGCTTCAGTTATGAAATACCCTGTTTTGGAGCAGACAATTTTGATTGCTATAATCAGCAACCTAGCCCTGATCTGATGTATACATCCATTATGCAACCATCTTAATAATATTTAAATCTACTTCTCATCTCTTTCAAAATGTGTCACAATTTCTATTTTAAGTCATGTTTCAAATAATACCAAATATTCATTGCACATTAAATATGTACACGACACAAAATACAATATTGAATATCTAATAAACAAACAATATAAAAAAAGATTCAATCCATGAAACATACATCATATCTAATCTCATCGGTTTGTAAATTGATAATTGAAATCAGAGTTTATAAAAATCGTTTATAAATAGACTAAAATCCATTCAAGTTCACGCATCACGCCATCCAAACACTACTCATTCTTACTAATTGATAATTGTTGTGTGTAAGGCTTGAAAGAATCTGAGAAGCAATGTACCTGGGTCATTTTTAGGAAAATACGCATTGCGTGTCGCATTATGTCTTCTCATTTACAATTGCCTACAATAAATGTAATGTTTACAAACCTATTTACATTACATAAATCCTTACAAAATATACAAAAATACATTAGTAAATAAACATAAACAACTATTTAATAATAAAGTATTACTACATCAATAAATAAATGAAGATCAGGTTAGTCAGAATTTTTCGAAGTCCTATTGGTAACAATTTGTCCTGTGTTTTGGTTTGAGCTGTTTAATAATGGTTGTGAAATAGGATCGTCTTGGATCGCTCTAACGATGGAAGTGTCCGAGAGCGGACTGATGACTTCCTCTAGCTCGTGACTGTCCCTTCGTCGGTGGAGTGATTCAGAAGAGCTGAACCGCAACGGTTGGTCCATTTCTTTAATATTTCCATTGGCCAAAGGACGGTCACTGTTGAAATCTGTAAATTTAATTCCATTTTAACAAGATGAATACAATACAGACAATTTAGAAACTAATAGCAATAAAAACAATTAAGTAATTATCTATAGCGTTATATTATTTAATAAAATAAAATATAAGAAATTACCAATTTCAATTATATATTGAATTGGTTATTCTGTTAACATATATAATAATAATGATTAGTCATAAATTTGTTACATGATGAAAAATTATTATACATAATCGACAATATAAATTCAATTGTTTTAAGGAAAACCATATTTTAAGATAAATAATATTTTTAGAATTTAGATAAGTTTTACCAGAGGCTCACAGTTAATGTTAAAAATTAAATAGTGTTAGAAAATTTTGTATAATTTTATCGTGGGTTAGTTAGTGTAGAATGTATAAGAATATTGTAATAAAAACATATTTAATATCATTATAGATACATTTATTATAATTTTTTTTTTAATTAAAGAAGCTAACTGAGTTTAGAATAATTAATAACTTTTAATGTCATGGACGGGACTTTGCCCTGTTTGGTACAGCAACTTCAACACGTTCTGAATGTGATGAAGTTCGGTTAACTAAGATTTTTTGACATTTACTAAATGCTTTATTAAGATATTACACACAATCTGTTTACTGTATTTTATTTATTGGCTACTTACTGCTCTACATCAAAATATTTATTATGTTACACGTTTACAGCCAACTCAAAAAGAAATCAATCAGTTTTAAGGTGTTTTGACGGATACTTTTTCGTAACAGACTATTACGCAAGAGAAAGCATCAAAATAAGAGATATATCTCGTAATATTCCTATCACAACAAATTATTCATATTTAAATGTGTCGTAATATTCTGCCATACAAATATTTAATTTCGATTTTTATTCCCAAATATATATTTAAATAAAAGTGATGTTTCATTATTCTCACTGCACGCGCCTGACATGTATTCATATACAGAGGTCACTTCTGGATGGGTGCCCTTCACCAAACTATTTAATCTATAATTTCCGTAACAGGTTTGTATCTACCAGCCACTTACACATTTTCGCTATCAAATAACAACAAACCTTTCAATAAATAATTTTTGATATTTATAGGGTTAACTTTGTAGTTTGACATAATTATTTATTTCAAAAAACTAAAAAGCTTTATATGAATGTGACGAATGTGCGGACGCTTGGATGAGTGAGAGGCAAGCGTGCGAGCGAGACGCGTAGATGGGCCCGTGCTGTTGCGCCGCACCGGGCAGAACGAGATTCACCGGGGTCCGAATCAGTTGTACATATTGTATTATAAGTAGTGTCTTCAATAAATGTTGTTACCTACGTAACGCGTATTACTCGAAGAACCCGATTATTCCCAAGTGCGTAGGCCGAGTTATATTGCCTACGCACGCAAGAACATCACAATGAACAACATTGACCAATGTAGTTTATACAAAGTTTTTAGTTTTTTAAAATTAATTTAAAATTATTATTTATAGGTCCATTACAGGATAAGAAATAAAACAGTCAAAAGTACTAGCAAAGTTATAAAACTAAATTTGAATGTTTTCTTACGAGCAAAATATTATATAAAAAAAATATTTTAATTTGCACGTCAATATTTAACATTTGGATGTTAAGATTGAAGCACACGATCGATCAAGTAAAATTAGACTTACCATTTAGTAGTCGGTCGAGGTCCGTAGATCCCGTAACGTGTCTGAAGCTAGTGAGCCCCGCCCCCCGGAAGACGTCCACCACACTGCTGCGAGGATTGTAGAACACCAGGGGCTGGCCTCGACGCGAGAAGTCTTCTGCCAGAGAAGCTATTCCCTTTGCAGCGGTAAAGTCCGCACCTGAAAAGATGACGACAAAAGTTAGCCCTTTTCGAATGCTGTTCTTTAACGGATATTTGTGATCGTGTTGGCTATTTGGACTTTATTTACAGCGTCTCTGAAGAGAGAACCATTGTCTCTGGATTTTAAGGCATGAAGTTCTCCGCTTGCTGGGATATCTGTTAATTTAATAATAATAATAATAACAGTCAGTCAACTGTTAATTTGTCTTTGTATGACAAGGCACAGTGTCTTATAAGGCTGTGTGTCTCAGGATACTCCAAAGGACGTCAGTTTCCTAATATCATTTTATACTTTCTTTGCTCTCATTTGTATGGTGTTACTTCTTACTCTATTATTCTAGCTTGTTTTTAACATACATATTATTTTTATATATCTTGGAGTACTTCAAGGTTTTTCCACACTGTTTGAGCAAGGGTCCTACTTTCCATATAGGAAAATAACAAAACAACACCATCAATCAAGGTATATCTTTCTTACCATTCTTTCCTCATTCATTCGCTCAACTTGCCCAAACCATCAAAATGATTTTTTTAAATTCAGTTTATTCTAGTTTTAAATTCTTTCCTAATTTCTTCATTCTTTGATCTATCATAAATGGATTTGGCACACATATGTCTAAGTGATCCATCTCCACTGCATTTAGTCTACTTTTGTTCTTCTCCAGCTCCAGGCTTCACTTCCATACATTGTGTTGGTGCCAGAATATTTGTATCAGAAATTATTGCTTTCAAAGCACCATTCACCTTATTCCTTGCTGCAGTCTTACTCCTCTCAATGTCTCCCTCTTCTATCGAAAATATTTCCCAAATATGCAAACTCATGTTACTACTTGTACTACTAGATAGTTGATAATCTTGAAAACCATAAGAAAAAAAGAAATTGAAAACAATTTATGCAACTTGACGGTGTTTTTGATAAAAAGCAGATTAAAAAATACGACATTTTTAATAAAAAGTGAAAGGTGATGGTTTTTTTAATTCTCGTACAACATTAGTTGCTTACCCAAAACATATCGGCAATCAACGATGACGGGTAACTGGCAGCCTCCCTGTTTGGTGGCCGCCTTACTGACCGTGGCTCTGATGTAGTCCACGCCGGGGAAGTACAAGCTATTGCCGGGAGTCACCAGCAGATATTCCACTCCAGACAGAGACTGAAAAGAGGAAAAAACAATTAGAATTTATATCGAAAATTTTCCCTCCGAAAAAATTACAGCGTGTGAACAACAATTTATTTATTTAATAATCCATTTTTATGCATGTGCAGCCTTTAAATGGATTCTGAAACAAAAAATTTGTAACCAAAAAGAGTGAAACTTAAGCTAAAAGGCAGCAATGTCTGATATAAATTCAAAAAACCTGGCACTACTCATGGATATTTCTCTGGAATCTATGAAACCTAAATCTTATTTGAAATAAGTTTTAATAACAGTTGCTACCTCAGTTTTCCTTTTATGTATGTGTGTGAATAAATATTTAGCTTTTAAATAAATAAATAAAACTTTATTCCAGTATGTGGGGAGGTTTGTGCAGTCCCACACATTCCATGTAAAAATAGATACATACATTACATTATCATATAAAAGAAAAGAGAAAACAAGGACATATAGGTATAAGTATAAACATGAAAAAAAAAATAGAAATATATCATATAATAGCGGTTTTAGCAATCGGTGGCATGTCCATTATGAGGGGCCAGTATCTTTCTCCAGTGTGAATCAATACTGGATGCTGGAGTGAGGCGGGCTTCCAGGATGAGGATATTTCCGGAGCTGTATACCCTTTCCCTCATTCCTACCACCTTGGATTTTAAATACGGATATTACTGTCTTTGCTACCAAATGGCGAACATTGCCGCTTCAGCTATTTACCCAATTGTATATTGCTATAAAATCATTATTAACTCTCAATTTAGTATAAAAGGGGCCATTTTGTCACGTGACACAGCCTTGATGGTTGTTAGATGATGATGATGTGGATATTGCAGTTTTTTTTTTGCTTTTAATAATTTATTTATTTATTTAACACCCTTATGGGCTTTAAAAAAATATATAAATATAAATTTAAAAAAATAACATAAGACAGATATACAGTTAAAAGGTACCAGTACATGTAATAGAATTGTGTAAATTTACATTGCTTGAATTGAATTCAAAGATTTGTGTAAATTTAGATTGCAATTAAAAAGATTCAAGTACATCTTATAGATTTGTGTAAATTAAAAAGAGAAGTTTAAGTAGTAAGAAGAAAAAGAAAAATTTATTATCCATTCCCATTTAGTTGAAATGTAAAGAATTGTATCAACTTTTCCTATACATAGTTATATTATCAGCAAAAATGTCAGCCGCCTCTGCGTGATAATGATTTGGAAACATGATTTTGGAAGGGATAGAGCTATATTACGCTATAAAATGTCTAATTTTGTACATTCTAAATTAGTAATCCTCGGTGACAGTATTCAAAACATTTTTTTAGATATTGCTGCTTTAACTTTTATGCCCGTCATATAGTATATTATAAATTAATTTTTACCCTGTCCTTTTCGACATGAAGGGTAGGTCTTGCACTCGGGTACAGGAGGAACACGATGTTACAAGCCACCCCGAGGAGGATTCCGATCTCCACCCCGACAATCAGGCAGAGGAGGAAGGTAACGAAGGTCGGGATCAGATCTTTGCGGCTGGAGCGCCACATCGGTTTCACCACCTGAACACATTCAACTTATCAACTCAAAGATAGGCAATGTTTAAATACCGTGTACATAGTTTGGCTATTGTAGGCAGAAGGGAACCTTTTTAATATATATGGTAGGGAGTTCTGTGAGAAATTAAAAAGTAAAAAACAATAAACCTATAATATTATTAATATTATTAATATTATTAATATTAAAAGCATTAACTTTGTGGTTAGACATGATAACAGAATGTTAGTAAACTTAGTAAAAACCACTACCAGATTTACGGTCTACCGGTTTCGAGACGTACCCATCTCTTCGTCAGGACCAACACTACACTACTACATTCACAACACTATACACCCCAACCATAGTATTGTAAAACTATCACCACTATTGTTCACATGCGTGTTAGTCGTGTCAGAAAAATTGAACTACTGAACAACTCAGGGATCTAACGAGAGAGAGTGAGAGGGGGCGGGGTCTCAGTTGGCCTGAGTTGTTCAGAAGTTCAATTTCTCTGACAAGACTAACACGCATGTGAACAATAATGGTGATAGTTTTACAATACTATGGTTGGGGTGTATAGTGTTGTGAATGTAGTAGTGTAGTGTTGGTCCTGACGAAGAGATGGGTACGTCTCGAAACCGGTAGACCGCAAATCTGGTAGTGGTTTTTACTAAGTTTACTAACATTCTCTTAATAAACCTCTACCTTTTAATTTCAGAATTTCAATAGTATTGTAGTAAGGCGAAATATTTGATAACATGTTTGAATTTTTGATAGAATTATCTACCGTCGACTTATTGCAATAATAAATGTGATAAATGCGCATAAATGTGCATGTGCGTGAAGACGAATCACTGATGCAAACATTCTACTGAAAGCAAAATAAAAAAAATAAATAAACAATACGTGCCATTTACATGTAGGTAAGGAACCACAGAAACAAAAATAGAAGGTTTTTTTGTAGCAATTTTCTAACAATGTAAATTCTATAAGTCAATTTAAAATTTCAGTTATCTGCATACTTTGTTTTAATTTTGTCTATGAAGATAAACCTGTTTAAAAAATATTTTTGAAAACATGGGGTATACACACTTATTGCAGTTGCGTTTATTGGATCAGGAATGAGATGAGAGTAACATGAACATAATCTCAATTGATTCAACCGGTCATCGGTCTAGGATGGTATTTGTTGGTGCTTAATTCAATTACTAATCTGCATCACCTTGATGAGAATTCTAGAACTACTATTAGTTCTAGAGTGTGCTGCAGGTACAGGATGTAACTAAGTCCAATAAGTGGGCTGCGAACTAACTCTGCGAGCCCTTTAATTTCTGTTGACAACTATTCTTTGATTTTATGATTCTTTAGTGTATTTGTGATTGTTCAGGACAATCAGGCAATCGTCTCAATTTTTAAAGAAACTCTAATCGAAATAATAGATAATTGAAAAGAGAAGGAGGGTACATACTGTAAATAAGCTTGTATTGCTTGCCCAACGTAAATTGGTGTGCGGCGACTTTGGAACTAAAACCCGCCCCGCCCGCACCCGGCGGTAATCCCTCGCCCTGTCATTTAGTTCAATCTCGTCTTTGCGCATGAGCTGTGACATCTTGATTTCCAATATACAGTCTTGCAACACCTTGCAGGTGGTGCAAGAACAATTGACAATGCAGTTTTAAAGTTTTACGATGCTGAAAAAGCAAATAATGGACCAATATTACCATTTGACAGGCTTTAGACAGAGCGGCCTCCATTAGTGGTTTATTTCTTTAGTGTTGCCCGACTAAATTTCTATTATAATATCATAAAATATATTTGTCAATGTACCGGCCACTCTGTATATTATGTATTGTGTAATAAATTTACACCCGGGCAACTTCTGTTTCGCGACAGGGACGCCCTCCCTCGCACGCCAATTTATACTGGTGGCATTCTAGCATGTATCATATTTTTGTAGGATAATAAATTGGTACGATTCAAATGAAAATTAATAATTTTGCGTTCAATTACCTCATATTCAATCATAAAGATGACGGCACATATGATGACAGCAGCTAGGGCGGCCTTAGGTATGAAGTAGAAATAAGGAGTCAGCAGACTTAGAGCAAGCAGAACAAGAATACCTAGAATGAAAATGGACATTGCAGGATTTTAACATAATAAGAGTTGGTTTAAAAAAAAAGCCAAAATTATGACAGTATACTATTAAAATGTGTAAAATTGTGTTTGTTGTCACGTCTGTGTACACCTACTGATATTTCTGCAAAATTATAAAATTTTCATCACAAATACGTATGTTAGAGCATAGTGCAATAAGTACTTTGAAATGAGCTATTTTTTATCGCGTTTATGCAAAATATTGCAAAAGAAAAAGTTTATATTTTTAAACTTTAAAAACAATAGTGATTACGGAATATGTGTCATATCAATATTCTTTATATTTTTTTAACTAAGCTAAGGGAATGCACTATGTTATGCACTATGTTTATTACTGGTCTGAAAAGGAGCTCAAACCAATGACCACTAGACCAACAAGCTCATCATATGCAAATCACAATTATAATCATATTATTCAGATTTTAAAATATTGTAATATGTATGTATTCAGATACGTAATTAATTTCTCTTTTTTTTCAGAAATATAACAGCTTACACCTGTGTACCGGTTGCATGCACTTGGTTTGCTATATTCTGTAATAACACAATCCAAAAAAAATCGCTTACGAAGGCAGTTTAAATAGAGTAGTTACCAGTGAAGAGTCCACCGAGTGGTGTTTTCACCCCGCTGGCATGGTTAACAGCCGACCGAGAGAAAGATCCAGTAACTGGCATAGAGTGGGCGAAGGATCCCAGGATGTTGCAGAGAGAGAGCGTCACTAGCTCTTGGGTCGCATCCACGCTGTCTCCGCTGGCTATGGTAATTGTAAATTGTTATTAACATATGCATAGCATATTAACACATGGATAAATTATTTTTAATATTTTCACCTATCACAGAAAATAACAGGCGTGAGATGAGTGTAATTAATAAATAATAGAAATAAAAGTATAATGGAGCTGTCTCTTTACTGACTAACTAACTAACTAACTAACCATCACGCCGTTTCCCTGCAGGGGTAGGCAGAGAGGATTGAACGCCACACTCTTCTATCCTGGCACACCACTTTTGCTTCGGCCACATTCATACATCTTCTCATACACGTTCTACGATTGTTGCGGCTTTTAACAGGCCATCCTCAAATACTTGTAGTACCTGATCGTGCCAGGTCTTTCGCGGACGCCCTCTATTCCTGTTGCCTTCAACATTCGCCTCATATATTTTTCTTAACCATCCTTTCCTCGTTCATACGTTCCACATGACCAAACCATCTCAGCACTCCTTTCTTTATTCTATCTACCACACTACAGCCAGCATTGCATTCACTTCTAATTTGTTCATTCCTCACTCTATCGACCAAAGATTTTCCACACAAGCGTCTTAGTGACCGCATTTCAACCGCATTCAGTCTACTTTCATTCCTCTTTTGCCAATTCCAGGCTTCACTTCCATACATAAGGGTTGGCACTAGAACGCCATTATGTACCGCTAGTCTTGCTTCTTTTGACAGATTCTTATTGGCCATAATTGCATTTAGTGCACCATTAACTTTGTTTCCCGCAGTTACTCTCCTTTCGATATCAATCTCAGCCTTGCCGTCTCTACTAAACATACTTCCTAAATACACAAACTCGTTCACTTGTTCTAAGCATTCGTCGTTTATAATTACATCACACTTAGTCACTCTTTCGTCTCTCTCGAATACCATCACTTTCGATTTGCTGACATTCATCAAAAGTTCACTCTGCATGCATACATCGGACATCCTGGATACCAAGCACTGCAGATCAGCTTCACTGTTAGCCACTAATACTGCATCGTCTGCGTATAGCAGACAGGATATGGTGAGTCCGTCCATTTTCGCTCCAACTTCTAGATCCTTCAGTTCTTTCATACAATTATCCATATACAGGTTGAAAAGCCATGGTGACATTACGCATCCCTGTTTGACACCTTTTGTAATATCAAACCATGATGTGAATGTCCCATTAATTCTCACGCAAGCACTACTTCCTTCGTACAGGGATGCAATTGCCTGTATGAGTTTACTCTTCACCCCATATTCAGACAAAACCTTCCATAACTTTCGTCTTATCACTCTGTCATACGCTTTTTGGAGATCCACAAAGGCACAAAAAAGTTTTTGGTTCTTTGCCAAAAACTTTTCGGTCATCTGGCGCAGTGAGAAAATCTGGTCCATGCATCCTCTTCCACTCATGAAGGCTCCTTGTACATCCTGCCTACCCCTAAAAACCTTAGTGCGGTAGTACCTATGTGTATAAGGACAAGAAATATGAATCATGAATTACATCAATCCTAAAACCATAATTATACATTAGCGTGAGCATTAAAGCGAGTGTGAAAATGAGATCAGTGGGAGTCATGTGTGGTTTTGATGACAACTTTAATGACAATGACAATTGACCAGTTCAAAGCTGTGGTCAGGCGCCACTTCTGGCAACATTTTGTGATTAGCATTGTCCCGGAGGACAGTAGTCCAAAGACAGTCTTACTTAATTTTTAAAATTTTTTAGTGAATAAATAATAATTTTGGAGCACTTTCATAACCGTGTAATTAAGACTGAATGCTGATCCAAGTGATATCCTACATAACCATAAAATATTTTTATCTCTAAGGACAAGCCTGGAAAAACGATTGCGTTCTATATTGTATCAGTGCATTATTATTCTTGTATTTCTTACCAAAAGCTTTAGCAATCGCAACATTTCCCAACACCGCGATAACGGGCACCAGCACGATGGAGGACCCCAGCTCGGAGCACATCTCCACAAAGCTGTATGTCTGGTTGTTCAGTGTTGTGCTGAATGGAGGGAGATTAAACTCTGGGAGACCAGATCTGTAATAGTGCAAGCGAGAAGCCACATTAATCAAATATTTATCCATGAAATATTTTTTACTAAAATAAATAACTTTATAAACTTTTTACTCACGTAAAAACATGTGTTTCTAACTAATCATTACGCTGTTTATCCACAGGGGCAGGCAGAGAGGATAGAATGCCATATTCTTCTCTCTTGGCACACCACTTTTGCTTCATTTACATTCATATAGTTCTATGGTTGTTGAGGCTTTTAACAGGGCCATTCTCCAACACTTGCAGTATTTAACCATACCAGATCTTTCGCAAACGCCCTCTATTCCTCTTGCCTTCAACACTCGCCTCATATATTTTCTTAACTATCCTTTCCTCGCTCATACGTTCCACATTACCAAACCATCTCAGCATTACTTTCTTTATTCTATCTATCACACTAAAACCAGCACTACAGTGTTTCATAACTGATATTATTTTGGGATTCAAGATAGATAAATTATAGACTCACAATGTTTAAATTGCTATAAATAACATATTGTTTTAACAGAAGAAATTACACATAATCAAGGATTTCCCAGCAATCTAGATGATTTACAGTAAATTCGAAAGGTTTAGAAGTCAGTCGCCTGAAGTCAGTTCGCGAAATGACGTTCCATAGATAGAGTGATGAAACCTCTACACAAACGGACTTATTCTAAGACGAGTGCAAAGTGTTCCACAGACGAGTGACAGACAGAAATTAGTCCGAATTACATAATACTGATCCGATTCAGTACATGTTCAGTGACTTTTGGTGATGAATAAGAATTTTAATTAATTTTTCATGTTTGACTTGTCTCCCTACCGCCTGAAAAAGCTAAAATGAACGAAAGATGTGAGTTGCCAAAGAGGCCAAGTTCAGGATGTTGGAGTAAGTAGACATTACTGTAATTATTATACACGAGAATAAACAGAAAGCGTACCTACCTAACCTTACCAGTGAGAAGGAAGGGAGATCCACCCCACCAGCCCTCGGCGCAGTAGGCCATGATGGAGCACAGCACCACGATGAAGGCGTTTCGTGAAGTGGAGAACAGCCATAATATTTTTCCAAGCACTCGTGTTTTCCTGTCCTCCCCCTTCAGCTTGAGTTCCTTCAGTTTCTGTGATTAGGTAAGGAAGTCTGTTACTAACAGTGTTTTAATTATTATTAAATATGTTTAATGTGTGTAACATAATAAAGATATATTTTAGACGTCTCACAGAGACAAAGTTATTAAAATGGGAAAGTATGTGTGGACTGACGTGGGTGTTACAGGGCTGAAAACCTGTCTTTGAGGCTGGTTTAAGTGATGTGAGTGTTACTTTATGTAAAGTGATCACTCAAGCCAGCCCCAAAGACAGGTCGTCAGCCTTGTAACACCCACATCGATCCATACATACTTTCCTATATATGTAAATAGTTTCGTCTCTGTGAGATACCTACATATAATTTATCTTAAAATCGACTAAAAATCCTGTGTGTTATCCGAAACTGCATTACGCATAAAAAATACAATAAATATACGACTTAGCAAAGCGAAGACGAACATTTCATGTTCCGCCCAGCACAATCGCCAGGGTTTAAAATTACCATTAAGGGCCGGCAGGGAAATACATATTCAGAAAATGTTCACATATTTTGATAAAAGTCGTTATTATTATTTTATGGGTGTCGGCTATAAATAAGTAAATACTTATACTTCAGGGACAGGCATGTAAAAGTACCGTCATTTTTGACGGGTAACAGCTATAAATCAATAAATAGTTTGTGTAACATAGTTCGTAAATCACGATGCTTTTTGCGAGTGGCAATAGAATGCGACATTTCAGTCCCATTTCATACTTATTACTTACTGTTATTTTTGGTGCCTTAGTGTTCGCACATGTTCTTGTGATACTAACAAAAAACGAAAATTGTGCAATGAAATATTTTTCATAAGGAAGGAAAATGGAAAGAAGCAAAGGGTATGTTCGCCATTGGATAAAATCAAATTAAATTAAAATAAATAATTATGGCAAAAAAACTTTTGTGATGTGATGACTGTAATAAAATATCGATTTCGTAGTGACGATGTTAAAATTTAAAATGATAAATGTTCTGGGCGGAAAATAGAAATGAATGTTGAAAAACTGTAAAGATTGAAAGGAAAAAACAAGAAAAAATGTGATGCTAACATGAAACGTAATAGATAACAGCTAGTTTACAAACAAACTCTAACATCAAAGCAAAATTTTGGACAGCTCCAGAAAAAAGCGTACGCATTGGCATAATCGAGGTGCGATTAATTTTGAATGTGGCCAAACTGTTATTATCAATATTTATTGTTAAAAATAAAACAAACAACTCATTCTTGAATGCGACTGACACAAATAATTACTAATTTATATTCAATATGTATTCTATTGAATATTGTCACATGAATCAAATCAGTAGGTATGAAATAAAATGTATACGTTAACAAAACGCTAACTGACTTACACCAACTGAAGAAAATCAATAACACTAACCCTAAGCAAGAGAAGTGTCACTATGCACGTGATCCCGAGGACCGTGTCAGCCAGTCGAGTCTCGTGGATGTGGCTGTAGACCTTGCATATATTATCCATGAAGTTCTTGGACGTAAAAGACAAGCCCAGCAGACCCTTCAGCTGGGATGCGGCGATTATCACTGACGTGGCGGAGGTGAATCCAACGGTCACAGGGATAGAAATGAAGTCGATGAGGACTCCTGAAAAGTGATAAATTGTTGATTAATACTCGTAATTCTACATGAGAACAAGAGTACCTTCATCTATACTTCTATACTAATATATAAAAAGGTAAAGTTTGTGAGTTGTAAGTTTGGATATAGGAGGTAATTTCCGAAACTACTCATCCGATTTCAAAAATTCTCTCACCAATATTTATAATGGACTTTCAGGATGGTTATAGGCCATATATTATCCCGTTTAAACAAAAGGGCTTTTCGTGGTGACCTATTTTACAAATAAAGTCCACGACAAAATGGTCGAGCGATGAATTTTTTATGAACGCTGCCTTAACAGTAAGAGATATTTAAATACTTTCTATAAAGAAGTTGTAGAACTCAAAAAGTCAAATAGAAAGTCTGTAACCGTATATATTTTTATGTTAAGGTTAATACACAAATTTATAAAATATGAATAAAATATATATTTAAAATTAGTTTTAATCTGTCGGGGGTAATTTAAGAATGTAACGTTAAATTCTTATCAAAATAGATTTGCTTATCATCTGGGAAATTTTATGTAGATAAAAATTTCCATTCAAACAACATTGTTTGGACGAGTAGTTTAGATAATATTGATTTTTCACTGATAACTCTTATAGTCTTAAACTGAATTCCTCGCGGGCGAAGCTGCGTGCATAACTATATAGACGTACCAGTATAAATTGGCGTGCGAGGGAAGGCATCCCCGTCGCATAACAGAAGTTTCCAGGGTGTAAATTTATTACACAATACATAATGTACAGAATGTCCGGTGACCGGTGTCGAAGCTTTTAATAGAAATTTGGTCGAGCAACACTAAAGAAACAAACCAGTGATGGTGGCCACTCTATCTGTCAACCTGTCGAGTGGTAATATCGGTCCATTATTTGCTTTTTCAGCTTCGCAAAACTTCAATACTTCATTGGCAGTTGTTCTTGCATCATCCCAGACTGTTTTGGACATAATAATTCAGTGTATATTGGAAATCAAGATGTCACAGCTCGCGCTCAAATACGAGAATGAACTGAATGACAGAACGAGGGGTTACCGCCGGGTGCGGGCGGGGCGGGTTCCAAAGTTGCCGCACGCCAATTTACGTTGGGCAAGCAATAACATGTATCATATTTTTGTAGGATAATAAATTGGTACGATTCGAATAATTTTGCATTCTTGGTCCAGTCAACTGACAGATTAAGCCGAGATTCATTCACAGCTGTTTTCACTATGTGAAATATATTGGCACATATAAATTTATTAAGACAATCTTTAATTTTTAGAGGAGTTCATCACCGCAATAGTTTTTCAAGAACAATCACTAAATCACAGGTAGCCTGATCACAACATTTACAATTAATTTGGTTACAATTTTCTGGGGTAGTCTGCCATGTGTATACAACCTCTCTGGTCGATGTTTCTGATCCCATTGCAAGGTTCATCATCAGGGTTGACGTTGCAGATAATCAATCAGTGAGTCCAGAAATCTAGAAGGCTGTGAAAACCTGAATATATTTTTAACATTTTCAATTCTTCAGCTATACTTCTTTACTTATAGTCTTTCAGATGGATAACATCACATTCGGTAGAATAATTGTTGTACAATAAAGGAACATGATAAATTAAAATTGGAAATAAATTAGAAAAAAATATTGCCTGGTGCCTGTTGTATATGAATGCCTATGTGTTCTTATACTATCATCACTTATTCCTTATCTTAGTAACATAATGAATTTTTGTTTTATTGTAATATAAATTAATTTAGAGAGACGGAGATGATCACTTGAAGGGTTTAAAACAAAAGGCAGTATATCCCGCCGAGGTGTTTCTGAGATAAATACAAAAATCCTACATCACTTTTCTGTCACAGAAAATTTCTTTGGAATCTATGAATCTTACATCTTATTGGAAATAAGTTTTAAAAACAAATGCCACCTTAGTTTCGCTTTATGTACACGTGTGTAAATAAATAGTTAACTTATAAATATAGATAGATATTGCTGTGATCGTCACCAAATACATACTGGACTTTGGTGCTTTTGTTATTTACATAATTGGATATTGCTGTCTTTGCTAAGATGTTTTTGTTTAAAATCGACATCAACTGTCATTTTAGTGTGAAGCGGCCATTTTGTCATGTGACACACATGCTTGGGGGTTGATTGGTTGGAAAGTGAAGCCTTTGCTTTTAATAGTGATTTGGAAACATGATTTTCAAAGGGATAGAGCTATATGTCCTATAAAAAATTAGTTATCGCCGGTGACTGCACTCAAAATAATTTTGTTATATATTATTGCCTTTGCTTTTATACCACTCAAAAGTGATTTCTAAAGTAAATATGTTATTAGTTCCCTGATTGCACACAAGGCTAAGTATTACCGAGATGTAAAATTCCCATCAGCAATTGCACGATGCCCGATAGGAAGCAGAGGAGCACGGCAAAGTCAGGATTCCTGTTGGATATCTGCTGGTACGTCATGAGAGCCATCAGTGCTGTGGGGCCGATGGTGATCTCCTTGCATGATCCAAATATCATGTACACAAAGCAGCCCACGAACGAGGAGTACAGGCCAAACTGGAACAAAATATTAGGTTTCAGACATTGAAGTTAAGTCTGAATGAAAGACGAGCAATATTCAATACATCTTTGAGATACATTTCTTAACAATTTGTGTTTAAAAATATGTTGTAAAAAATGTGGTAACTACTAAGTGATTGACACAAATTTTACGGAAATCAAAATCCCACATGATAATTTGCCTTTGCAAAAACATGAAGCATGAAATTAGTATACATATTCAGGTTTTAATTATGAAATACGTCATCATGCTGAGTAAAAGTCAGCAGGAAGCTAGGTACCTATTAGGTACTCTCATTATTAAAATAATTTATTCTTCAAAAATAGATTTACAAAACAAATGAAGATACATTTACTGTCATTCACATCTGTCGATCAGGGGCCGATATATTTTAAATAAACATTTTAATAACAAACCCATTGAACAGGTAATGGAATTTAAATATCATGATGCCAACCGTTGTGATGATCTTGAAGAGGTGAAAGGTCAGGAGACGAAAGCTTTAGTTGTTTCGGGACGTCTGAATAAAATAATATGGAAAAAAAAGGACATGCAACTCAAGAATAATGTCCGAATCTATAAAACCTGTGTCAGACCGATAATGACCTAAGGCATCGAAACAAGAGCTGACACGGTGCACGCTAAATCACTGCACTAAACCAGAAAAATAAAAACCCTCAAAAAAATAAAAGGCAAGACAATACGCGACAGGGGATAAATGCAGAATGTGGGTTTGGGAGCTGTCAGATACGCGAACTATAGACAATTATTCAACGATTTCCATAGATACATGTAAAATTTCAAGGGAAAAGGCTGACTTTTCAAACTTACTAACGATTTTTAAATTAGAATTACTCGTTTAATATAAGAGTGCGGGATTATTTTATGACATTTTTGGAATCAGGACACTCAGTTATACCGGAAGATTAGTTCATATTTCATACAGCTCCCAAATCCACATTCTGCATTAAGCCCCGCGACAGAAAGAGGAACACAACGATCAGAAAAATGTTGTAATATCCAAGATGTTGTCAGATGGGGGAGACAAAGGAGAAGGTATTGGAGAGACCATGTGGAAAGAATGGACTTCCAAAGACTAACACGTTACAACCAGAGGTAAGAAGTATGCCTGGAAGATCTCTCAAAAGATGGAAAAACAGCACAAACAGGCCCTAGTGGCCTTCAACCAGTAAAGAAGAAAGTTTCAATAGATCCTTGTACAGGGCTGCATTAAAAAACAATGCTTCAATACTTAAAAATAAAACATGAAACTGTTTTTTACACTATACAGAATTGAAACCAAGACAATTAACCGGAGATGGAAAAACAGGCGCTGGTTCTTCAAGAGGATGGAAACAATAAGTTTGACTGAGAGAATTATAAATGAGAATGCTTTGAGTGGTGTGCCAGGAAAGAGGATAATAAACACCATTGAAAATCGAAGAAGCTAATGGAAAGGACACATAATGCATCAGAAATGTAATTGAGAGAAGAAGACAAATAGAAAGGCCCAGAAAAAAGTACTGTTTACCAAATAAGCGAATGCATTAATTTGTCTGCAGACCAGTGTTGTTGTTGTTGTTGTTGTAGCCGGGCCTCGTGATGGAGGATCCCCTCGCCATTCTGACTAAGTTGTTGCTGCTCCTCTCATGAGCTTTGATTGCTGCGAGACTTTAGTTAGAAGGCGAAGCTGTGCAAAAGACTTTGTTTAGAGTGAGAAAGATGTTGCACGCCATCAGACATCAGGGGCCATCCCGCCGCACTGGGTCCGGTGGCACACCGAGGCGAGACGGTGTGAAGCGGTGTGTTGAATGCCATTGAGGGTAGGGATTATGGGAGAGATAAGGTGGAGTGCCGCCAAAGGGGCTGGTTACCGCAATCTTGGCACAGGAAAAGTCTATGGGAGGGATAGGATTTAGGAAAGGAAACCCTCCCCCTTTTTCCGGGCTTGGGACCGGCACCGGCATTCGATTACAGGCGTTCATCTAGCTCCGGTGGCGGAGCTAGATGACCAGTGATCGTATTTTAACTGATGACAAAGTAAACCTTTAATTGAGATTCGCATCTGACCATGATTAGTAACTGATTTTTTGCATTCGATAGGCAACCATTGCTACTAGACAACAGTTATATCTCAGTTACCAATCATCCATAAAAGAAAATACAAATCTTAAGTAACTGTACCATGCATAAGCGGTTAAAATAACAGTTTGACCATCACTACTACAGACAACTCCTGGATGGTGTCTGTCCGGGTTAGAGATACATAGCGAGCATTGCACCGAAAAGAAAACAGTTTTTAAATATGAAAGAGAAAGAATGTTGTTTCCCTGTTTGAAAAATGTCAATTTTTATATATTTTGTTGAAGTCCAATTTACTGTATCCCCTGAAGCAGTCATGTTCAAAAATGTGAACTTACGATCGTGCATTAAAAATCTTTTATTTAATAAAAGATTTAAAAAAAAAAACTGATCATGATAAAAATAAACAAAATATTTGTTCAAGCTGTCTGTTTATTTATATATGACAAACAATTATTATCTTTGTACACTTACATAGAAAATATTGTAATTACAGTAAATTTTTGACTATGCATCGCGCGCGGCATTTTTACTGGGGCAATCCTGACTATCTTTGTTAAAATGTGGTAAGCGAGTGGATAAAAAGCATGTTAGCTTTGTTTGTCTAAATGTTAAGATGTTTCGAGAAACTTTACCTGCGGTTCCAGCCCAGCCAGTGTCGCGTAGGCCAGGGCCTGGGGCATCACCGTCAGCCCGACCGTGATCCCAGCGATGAAGTCGGCGACCAGCTGCTCGCTCGTGTACTGCGGCAGCCATCTCGTGATGGGCACTCTCTTGTTGACCAGGCGTCGCACCAGTCTTTGTCGTTTCAGGCGGGAGTTGGAGGCCTCGGACGCCATCTCGGACAGCTCTCCCGCTCAGACCCCTGCCGAAAGTTGCGTGCAATTTGAATTAATATTGTATTCAAACCTGACACAAATAGAAATTGCTTTATAAATGCAGCAACAGCTAAATTTTCCAAGTATTATTAAATTCCACGAATAAGGATTTGAATTATATTTAAATAGAAAGTTGAAATCTAAAAATATAGATGTTCCAAGTATGTATTATTATATTTATAATTGTGTGGAGAAATTACAGCGGTGACAGATAGACAAGAATATCGTCGCTGTATACAGGGTTATTTGTAAAACATTAATAACCTCGCAGGACTATACTCCTGCCTTGATTATGAGTCGAAAATGTTCAAGCTATCATGACCTAAATATCAATAGTTATGGAGATATGTGAGATATCAAAGTTTACATTTTTTTCTCAATATTTCTGACTAATTTTTTGTAAAACGTTGGACTATCATTACAGTAACTAATATCAATTACGAAAAATTCATTTGTTTCAATACAAGTTAAATAAAATGATTAAAACCCTGAAAGAATTCCAATTGGAATTTTTTTCCAATTGGAATTCGAATGTTTTTATTTTTTTATTTGACTTGTATTAAAGGGAATGAATTTTTCATACTCGATATAAGTTATTGTAATGATAGTCCAACGTTTTACAAAAAGTAAGTCGGAAATATTGAAAAAAAATGCAAACTTTGATGTTGCATATCTCCTTAACTATTGATATTAGGTCATAATAGCTTCAACATTTTCGACTCATAATCAAGGCAGGAATATAGCCCTGCGAGGTTATTAATGTTTTACAAATAACCCTGTATATAATTAAGCCTACGTGCTGTTTTAGTACATTTTGAGATAAACTAATGAAACTGTTTTAAAAAATAATTGCACAGACTAGATTTACAAAAAATATTTTAAATAATTACTAGGCAGACTTTCCAGATGAACGGCAATGTTTTTTTTTTGTATATCTCTATTATTTATATGAAAAATTGACAAATTGATTCGTTCATCTCAGAATGTACTAAACGGCACATTGGCTTTATTATATATACAGCGACGATATATTTCTGTAGATAATTATTAAAAAAAAAAAATTAAAAAAAAATTGAAGATGCACTTCTATAAGGTTTAATTAATATAAGAATTTTATTAGTGTTGAATCATATTATTTATTTCTTTAAATTTAAGCAATTAAAACATTCGCGCCCCTTCCTCCAGAGATGTCGCTAATGATAACTTGTGCCCTATTTTATTTCTTTTCTCTATATTAAATTTATGAAATGTCAAAATTAATGACAACTCTCAAAATATCAAATAAATCATGCTGAAAACAACCGACTATTGCTTTGTTATAGGAAATACACAAATGCTGAAAGATTCAGAGCTTTAGCTAGTCTGGAAGTTGTTGACATTTCGAGTATTAAATTTGGAGACCAACAGACAAACTAAATAAAAGTACAACAATGACGTAATATGTAGTGAGCCAGATTTTCCTTCATTATCAGAAATAATCAAATTGATATTTCCAGCAACACCCTAGCGGTATACTAATAAACCAAGAGTATCAAATGTATGCATGTTGTTTCACTTAAATATCAAAAGATGTCGTTGCATAGAAGTGTATTCAGTATTTATTTGCATAGTCTTGTGAAATAATAGCGGAATAATGTTTGTGTTCAAGATTAAGACTACTTTTCTAAAGTTGAGTTATTTGGTTGTATTTTAAGGGTAATCCGTCGCAATTTCAAATTGAAAATTTAGGCTTACTATGTATTTGATAAAATTAACGACATCAAGAAGGTAAATATTAAAGTACGTTATGTTTTAAATAAACGATGCGAGATAAAGTTTTTGATGAATTATTCGATGAAAACGAATTGGATTTCCGTTACCAAGCCGCAAGAGTCCACCCAATTCTCGCGCTTCATCACATGACATAATATAGAATGGATGCCAGTGGCGTTTGTCAAACGTCAACTTAAGTTACCTAATATCGATGCAGTAAAATAACAATTGATTTTTTGTATTTATCTGTACTAAAGATTGTATTTATCTGAAAGAAATACACTGTGTCGGAAGCACGCATGGCAAATCCAAGAATATTTTATTTTATTTTATTTATTTATTGTTTATTTACATTAAGATTAGTTGATACAAGATACTAATAACTGCCACACTAGGTAAAAACATGTTCTGTGGCAGTTATTCTCATATGGTATTTATTTAGTGGATTTTTTGAGAGTATAATATGTCCTCGATGTAGGCAGTTGAGTTTCGTGATTTTAAATAACACAGAATATTGACTCTAAGTATTAAAAAATACAGTACACTTTAAAGTTTCGAAAATTTCACCACACATTTTGACATACGACTCCCTTTATCTAAGGATAAAGCGCAGACCATAAACTGGAAAAAAATTGAGCGACAGCAATTCAGAGTTCCTAAATTCAGTATTCATTATGTTTCTATTGTCAAAAATTTGCATAAAAAAACTGACATCTAAATATAATGATTTCGTTGTCAATTCGTAACTTGATGGAATAACAACTTTAATTTGTCGTTATTAATTATTATTATTATTTCCCGAGATTATTCACGGGTCTACGGCTAGTTATCTATAAATGACATTCTCTTCAACCAAATATTAAAGCCTCTCAAACGTCAACATGTACGATAAAGTTATGGAATCTTCAAAGTGTAACAACAATTTTAATGCTTATTTAGGGAAGGTTCGTAGGTCGATGGAATGAAAGAGCGATTCTATGTAAATGTTTATTTCTTCCCGGAGATGATAGGCCCCGGAAGCATGTTAGAAATTGGTATAAATGATGAAAAGGGGAATAGATGATTTAACGCGGCGCAGGCCCGCCCGATGTTACGGCAGAGGCCCGACTGGCGTGGTGTCGCCGTGTCCGTAGCTCGAACCCTATGTTTACGTTGCAGGCGACGTTAACATAATAAAAAAGGGTCTTTACTATTGGATGAGCCGGGTACCGCTACACTTACTTGACTTGATAGTCAATTCTATTTTATTTTGGAATCAGGACACTCCACAAAAGAAAACGTGGAAAGATTGGTTATAGGCCCCGCGGTCTTGGATTTGGCCTCTTCGACTATTATCAAAAGCGAATGAATTTTTAATATTAGATATAAATTATTTTTAATATTAGATGTATTGAAACTCTTTGGTACGGAAATTTCACTAGAAACTAACACTTAACGTAAATAAATAAAAACTCGGAAACTGGGTGATCGTAATTTAGTTTAAAATTAAAAATTACATCATTTTTTATCAATATTATAGAACAGCACAACGATACAAGACGCTTTCAGATAAACAATTGAACTCCTTTTTTCTCTTTTTCAGATATCAACACAAGCTTTCTGTTGTTTTAAAAAAGTTCCATTTTTCAAACTTCAAACAATTTAAAAATAATATAGAAGGTACCTACCTACATTCTATCAATTCCAAACTATCCGAAGTTTAAAAAATTGAATATTCTAAATGTGCTGATTTTACTAATTTTATAATATTAGGTCCTTACATATGAAATTGGCGTTTTGCCGTACTGGCAAATTTGATCTCAAATATCTTCTCTTTGGTTAGGAATTCCAAATCCAAATTTATACAACTATTTACTCATGTATTTGTGTTTTGAAAATTATAATTCATTTGTTTTTTCCTCAATTGTTTTTTTCTTTGCGTCACTCAGTTTACAAAATGAAAAACTTGAAATATCGCGTTATTTACGAGTACGAGTTCCACCGTGGCACCAGTGCTGCAGAAACGGCTCGAAGGATTGATGATGTGTATGGCGACGGTGCCGCAAAAGAAAACACAGTGCGTTTTTGGTTCCAACGTTTTCGTTCTGGAAATTTCGACCTGCAGAACAAGCCCCGTGGACGGCCGTAGACCAAAGTTGATAATGAAGAATTGAAGGCTATTGTGGAAGCGGATCCATCGCAAACCACATCCGAGTTAGCTGCAGGCTGCGGTGTTAGTGATAAAACTGTTTTAATCCACTTGAAGCAAATTGGTAAGGTGAAAAGCTTGAAAGGTGGGTACCTCACGAATTGAGTGAAGCAAATCAACAAACGCGCGTTGATTGCTGCGTTGCATTACTCAACCGGCACAATAATGAAGGGATTTTAAATCGAATCATTACCTGTGATGAAAAGTGGATCCTGTACGATAATCGAAAGCGCTCATCGCAATGCTGAACCCTGCCGAACCAGCCAAACCATGCCCCAAGCGAAAATTGACTCCAAAAAAGTTACTTGTGAGCGTTTGGTGGACTAGTGCTGGTGTCGTTCACTACAGCTTTCTTAAATCTGGCCAGACGATTACGGCAGATGTCTTTTGTCAGCAACTGCAAACTATGATGGAAAAGCTAGCTGCTAAACAACCGAGGCTGGTTAATCGCTCTAGGCCACTGCTGCTTCATGATAACGCTAGACCACACACTGCACAACAGACGGCTACCAAATTAGAGGAGCTTCAATTGGAATGTCTAAGACATCCACCGTACTCTCCGGACCTTGCCTCAACAGATTACCATTTTTTTAGAAATTTGGATAACTTCTTGCATAGGAAAAAATTCAACTCCGATGGGGCAGTCCAAAACGCCTTCAAAGATTTTATTGATTCCCGTCCGAATGGTTTTTTTAGTAAAGGGATCGATGAACTACCTATGAGATGGCAAAAGTGCATAGATAGCAATGGTACAGACTTTGATTAAATAAATATATTGTAATAAAAAAAAATCGGCTTTATGTTTCTCCCATGCTAAACGCCAATTTCATATGTAAGGACCTAATATTATACATTATTTTATATCTATAGATAAGGTAAGGCATTGTATTTCAGCTGCTAGGCATGTTTATAAATATGATTTTGGCTGCAACATTAGATATAAATTATTAATTTCATGATGGTCTAACGTTTTACAAAAAAACAAGACGGAAATATTGAAAAAAAAAACGTGACTGATGTCGCTTATCTCCGTAACTGTAGACATTTCACTCAAAAGTGTAAAGAATATTTTCCATCTAAAATTGAATAAAGACGACTCCCCCGAAGTACCTAGAGCTCTTTCCACTTAGGAAAGACAATTGTTATTTCGTTGTGTTAGTGTTAACGGGTATAAACACCAACACAACGAAACGCACGGCTTACACATACTAATTCGATTGCCTTTCTTATTGAAAGGGCATATTATTTGCTATTAGCTACGAAACACCAGTATATTATACACGGTATGCATTAGAAATAATTTTGATCGGGCGAAAAATAAAGTAATTTATTTAGATTGAATAATTGTATGAGGCAGCATGACATTAATATTATTATTGTTAATCAGGTGCTTGGCAGTGATAAAAAATAAATAAAATTTATTGTATTGCAGAATTTAAAATGTCTCAAGGCCGAAACGCCTGAGTAACCTGGTCGCGGCATTGCCGCTTGGACGTAAAGGTTACGAAAATGTAAACATATAATTTATGCTTTATTTTAACACTAAAATATTCCATTTTATTTTAAATCTTTTTTAAATTTTTAAATTTATTTACATGATTCTATAATTACAATATTTTACATTGTTTTTTGCTGGAATCGCCACTCAAATGACTCCGGTGTGAGTGTAATTTTGTAGCAGTGTAACACAGTTGTTACTTATCGTATGGTATGAGATGAAAATAAATAAAAGAATTGATACGTATGCATATAAATGAATAAATGCATATCATTTCGCCTTCATATACCCATATTTACATACAAAAGTATTTCTTTATTTATTTATGCCCTACAGGGCTTTTACAACAGATAAGTAGACTGCACATTAACAGAATGTATAGTTTAAGAAATAAAATAATAATAACATGTAAACATAATGATTACATAAAGTGGAAAGAAAATACTTAAAATACAGACACAAATATATAAAGATAAATATAATATAAAGTAAAAAGTAACTATATAAAAAGCAGAAGCATATGAAAAACATAATATTATAAAAATTAAAAAAAAGAAATTAATAATGTAGAGTGAGGCTTTTAAAGTCATAATATAATAAAAAATATACATATAATCAATTATTTAAGTCCAATTCGACAAATACTAGTAATTTTTTAATACACCTATTAATATATGTTTGAATAATATACAGTTATTGGCAAAGACGTCCAGTTGCTTGTATCTGTTTGCTAGTCTAGAAGCCTTTGCAGTGGGGGATTAAAGAAATAGTTAGTAGCTGCAGTTTCCACGGCAATATCTGCATGACTTCTAGTTATGCGAGACGGAACACGCAAGCAGATACGTTCTAGTAGTTGAGGACAGTCGATAGTACCATTTATTAGTTTGTATAAAAAGAGAAAGTCCGTCACTATTCTTCTACTCTCTAGTTTATCAAGACAACTAAATAATATTGTAATCAATATTTCTTGAAGATATGTTAAATTTATAATTGATAAATCTAAGAATTCTAATTATTGTTGATTTTCACAATTATTATTTTTCATTATTACAAAATTCTTACGACTAACATAAATTCGTCAAATAAGCTAATAGGAAAAAATATGCTTATTGAGAATGTATACGTTTTTTTTGCATTTTTCGTAATCCCTCTGAATTGACTCCATGGCATAAAAATTACCAAAGATACAATTTTTGCAAATCGTTGGACTATCATTACAGTAACTTACAACTAATACGAAAAATTCATTCCCTTTAATGCAAATAAAATAAAATTATAAAAATCTTCCAATTGAAATTGGATTTTTTCGGGGTTTTTATTATTTTATTTAACTTTTATTGAAACGTGTGAAGTCACTGCAATGATAGTTCAAAAATGTACAAAAAAGAAGTCAGAAATATTGAAAACTCCACATTGGTCATGGTTGCTTCAACATTTTCGAATCTACCTGTAAAGAATTGTGGACTAGCTCTGTTACACTATGTATAAATAAATGAACGATGATATTGTTGGAAAAAAATGCGGAGTTCAATGATTCTTGAATACATTTCTGCAAGTGTTATTCATTACGTATGCAAATGCCGTTGCATCATTTTCCCAGGCAACAATCATTGGAATCTCGCCGTATTGCCGCTGATAAAAAAACTCGGCGCTTGTCGCTGATTGAGTAACAGCTTTATAATCACTCTCTGAACTGAACATCACTACATTTCCTGAACGTGAACGCATCCATGAGTACCTTTACATAAGTAGGCACTGCGGCACTACAAATCCGAGTTTCCGCTACTGTGGCTGTGTATGTGGAGTCGTGGAATAAGCTAATAGGCCAAGAGCCAGCCAATAAGGTTTGGATATTATGACATTACAGTTCGGAGGTTTTTGGCAGATAACAGGTAATGCAGGTACAAAAATATGAGTACTTAAAACGCAATAATAACAAACCTGATTTTTTAATATATTTAACGGAACGGTAGGTTACCACTATTTAATAATATTAGCCGACACCTTATATTTTAACGTCTTACTTACACACATTTTTGTACCTGTATTTACTATCTGTTACCTGCCGAAATCCACCATCTCAAATGTCATAATATCTAAACCTTCTTACCTACTAAAGTGTACGCACCTCTCGCATCCGTAAACATAACACAACGAAAACAACGCGCGTATTACCAACACCACCTATATTACGCACTGTACCCACACTAACTCGATTGCAAGGTTATATGAAAAGACCTATACATCTACAGAAAATATTTCAGGTTCGATACTATAACGTAAGTTACAAGTCGCTGTTTTCTTTCTAGTTCCTACTCTATAATTTGAGCAGCTTGTTTGTCTAGTGGTGAGGATGCTCGCCTAGTGATTTGGTGGTTGAGGGTTCAACCCACGTTCCAGGAAACCAGAAAGTTATTCCTATTTTCTTTAGCTTACTTTGTAAAATGTAAGAATATTCCGTGTATCCATTTCAATTAAAAAAAAACTATACACTCGATACGAATGTGGAACCATGCAACACTTGTACTAATTCCGCGATAATATTAGAAAAAATACGGTAATGCTAAATTATATTGTGTTATAAATGCGAGTAGCATATGTCGCGTATGATATTGTAATCTGTATTTAACCGGTCGTGTGCCGCGCAATTTCGCGCACGATTGCTGTTTTTTAGACACTTTTTTGTATATTCGTGTAAAAATCAACAATAAACGCTACGAAGTCGCAGTTTCTGGTTTCTCAATACACAGACTTCAATAATTACTTGTACAATAATTACTGATTCATTAATTACTTATATTTCAATAATTATTTGTACAATAATTACTGATTCATTAATTATGAAAATAAGTAACGAAATTTACTGTCAGAAATGTACGCACATGTTTATCGAATAAAGCCATGGAAGCAATAACACTAAAGATATTGTATTTCAATATTTTCGTTCTAAATATATCAAAGAATATAAAAATGCTTAATTTCATCATTTTTTATTTAAAAAAAAGAAACTTTCTTAACAGATAAATAACACAATTAATGCGCGGTTCGAAGGCGACATTTGGAATGATTTTTTGTCCGGTTTGCGCGGCAAATGAGGTTACTTGACAAATAGAACTCGTTCATTCATTCAAAAACTTGAGATACAATAAAGAATAAGCTTTAAAAACCCATAAACGCAGGTAAAATAGGTCGAATTCTCATACGTGTCTAGGGAGCGCAGATCTGCGCTCTGGCACATAGAGGGTACAAAAGTTTTCGCGCAGATCTGCACTCCGGCACACGACCGGTTAAGTGAATTCTTACATAGGTATATTATAATCACATTGATTTAATGATGACGACTTGGTAATCGCTGTTCATCCGTATTCTGAAAATAGCAATGTCTGGATCTTTAAGATCTTTATCCCAACACTTAATAGAGGATAATAAAAATTAAAAATGTCCAGAGCGGATTTTAGAATTCTACGGCTCAAATAGGTACACTGTATTAAAAGATGATATAAGAAAGATTGTTTCTTACAAACTTATTCATTTCTTCATCCACAGCGTCCTGATGGAATATTCGGCGTTACCGCGTTTTCAAATATTCCCATCTTGACATTTGACAGTTATGTCTGGATCTTTGAGATCTTTATCCCAACACTTAATTGACGATAATAAAAATTAAAAATAAACGAGACTCATCTTTACGTCGGTGTTTGTTTCTGTAAGTTTCTACGTGAGATAGATATAGAGGGAGGGAGAAATATGTAAATTGTTATCTGTCAAATTTTAAGATGGGAAGATTTGAATACGCGGTAACGCCAAATATTTCATCAGGACGCTGTGGATGAAGAAATGAATACGTATACGTTGAAATGAAAAGAAACAATCTTTCTTATATCATCTTTTAATACAGTGTATTTGCGCCGTAGAATTCCAAAATCTGCTCTGGACATTTTTAATTTTTATTATCGTCTATTAAGTGTTGGGATAAAGATCTTAAAGATCCAGACATTGCTATTTTCAGAATCGGGCCGTATATATCGCGAAACAGACTTAAATTTCCCTTTATATATGTAGGTGATTGTGCTTCGACTGAGACTCTCGTCTTGCTAATAAACTAAATCTTAATGCAGCTTCACGATTCTGCGATGCCGCATAATGCATTCGTAACACGCAGTGTAGAAAGAGTGAAGATCAAAGTTTGATTGATGGCTTTTAAATCAAGACACACTGCAAATACTTTATTACATTCAATGAGTACTGGGAAGCTTATTACACTGGTCAATAAAAAATGTGTGAACCTCAATTTGTTCAAGAGAACATACTAGGTAACAATAGGGAAATTCGCAATCAACGGCTTTGCTGATTTCAGAATTTCCCTATCACCCATCATTTTGGAGGAAATGGGATTTTATATAAAAAAAAATTACAAAATTTTGTTGCTTTTTGCCTGGCTGTTTCATTCATCATTTAGAATATAGTATTTTTTATTTAATTACTTTTTATGTTTTATATTTAATGTATGTATAAGAATTATGTGTATAAAGTACTTTATTTTGACGGGTTACAGCAAAAATTTACATATATTAAAACAATTTAATGATATCTTGGTTGTCGTTTTCCAGATGATAATTTATTTACTCTAGTTTATAATTCTGTATTTTTAATAATAAAGTAATGTAAATTTTTATGTTTGCGTCTATGTCCAGGTGTATCTCGGCTCCTGTGATACGGACGATCAGCTGTCCTCAATCGTTTTGGTGGTCTTTCTGGAGGTCTGCTGCCTGTTTATTTTGTTGCTTTGTTTAAATTTATTTGTTTTAAATTTAAAATATGCTAGAGACCCGAAAGGTCAATGCATAACATTTTACACAAAAGTTCGATATAGTAATATAATAGGGACACAAAGTCATTTGTCTGAGTTTTAGCATTTTCGTCACTTCTGTTTTGAAATTGTTAGTAGTCAATTGTTTGGTCTAATCAATTTCAATTTTGTTCGTTTTCAAGTTCTATCAAAACACGCGTTAAGTGTCGCACACACATGTGTCACACCACCCCAGCATGTTATGCGTATTCGTATTTTAAGTTGGTCTCTTCACATATCTTCTGAATTTTTTCTCATGTATTCATAAAATGTTACGCATTTTTCTATTACAATTTTAATAACACAGTGTGATACATTTTACATGGAAAGCCAAAGAAAGAACATATCAACTCTCCTAATTTCGAATGTGCGTCCGTCCGTAACTTCCTGAAATTACAACAACAACACTGATCATCAAATTCACCTAAAATGTCGTAATTGAAGAGTTGCTTCTGTAAATATATTTTAGGTTTTAAGTCGAAGAAATTAGTTTGTAAGTTAATCTGAAAATAGGTTTAGATTTAAGCGAATAAAATCAATTTAAAAAATAAAATGGTTTTCTATTCCCAAATTTCCATCTTCGAATTCCTGTAATTATGTCCCGTGATTTTTAACGGGTTTTTACTGGTCAAGTATCTTAATTTCGAATGACTCTGACCGTAAAGTCCGTAACTTGCTGGAATTACAACTTTAGATAATTAGAGTGTGACACGAAATCAGCCCGCGCCTCACGTTACACGCAAGGGTCCTTATTAATTATTATTATTATATCCCGTGATTTTTCACGGGTTTTCGGCAAGTCCAAGTATAATAATTTTGCTGTCTGTCCGTAACTTGCTGGAATGACAACTTTAGATAATTAGATTGTGACACGCAATCAGCGCGCGTCTCATGTTGCACGGTCACGCAAGGGTCGTTATTAATTATTATTATTTCCCGTGACTTTTCACGGGTGTTGTACGGTTAGTTTAAAGTGCACGATCTTCAGCGTGATGAAAATATTTTTAAAAAAATCGGAAAAAGTATATTAAAAGGAGACTAATTTATTTTCTAATTTTAGAAATTAAAAAATGACACATTCACGCGTAAAGCCTCAGATACACATGCTTATTTAGTGGCACGTGAGCATGTGCAGTATCGACCTTCTCTAGGCCCTGCTTATTAGTGGCATGTGTGTAAGCACATTGCTAGTAACGAGCATGCCACTAGCCATACAACCGCCGGTTGATTTATGAGCATGCCTCTAAGTGGCATGTGTATCTGTACCTTTATTCTAACTTGGCGCGTCAACAAGTTATATTACGCGTGGACGTGTTATTTCGTGACGTGCATGACGTAAGTTCACCACTGCTGACCTAGGACAACGCAACGGTGAACAGTACAAACAAGTGAAGACCCCATGGCAAGAAGTTGTTAACTAACATTCAAGTCATTTTGAGATAGTTAGACATTTGCATTTCGCCTTTGAAAAGTATGATTTATTGCCTATTCAAGATTAATTTTTATTGATTTATGTCACTAAAATATCAAAAAAGGATTTGCAAAGTAAAAAAAACGCATTTATGTACAAAAAATAAAAATTTACTAATTTATCCTATAAAAATGTAGTTAACAACCATTTTTTCGCCTCAGGAACTCATTTTTAATAGAATAACACCTTTTTAAAATTGGTAAAACTCGAACATCAAACAACCCTTCAAATGCTTTCCGTTTTTACCATCCATTATCCAAAATTACAAAATACCTGGCATGTTAATTAATAATACAAAACATGGTATGTACCATTTAAAAATATTGAAAAATAATATATAAATACATATTATAATAGTCTTCAAATAAAAACAAATATATGACAGTACTGTCAGAGTAAAATTTATATTAACTATAAATATTCCAATCAAATTAAAAGGCGTTTTAATTTCAGAATGATGGCACGAACATGTTATTATTGAAGCTAACATGTTCTTCCCATTAGTAACTGATTTCATTTTTATGAAAAAGTGTAGTTAACATGTTCATCCCTATGATCTGAACACGTTCTAATTATTTTTAAGTTCTGAACTTATTTCCAATGGATAGATAGACCGTACATTATTTAGTTTAGAGGGCTTATTAAATCATTTTTGACAAAAATGTTAGTTAACAACTTCTTGCCATGGGGTCTTCAAGTGTCCTCGCAGTTTTGTCAAGAGTAAGACGTAGAATCTGAGAAACGTACACTTATCACTAGTTATTAGGACCAAAATAGTCATAAAAAACACGTATTTACTAGTATGAGTATGTTTAGGCATGACATGACCTACAATTATAATGTCACCTACACACCACCAAAATATGTACATAAACATGAACTAATGTCAATTTCTCGGTGCCCTTTGTGAAGATCGTAATTATTGGATTTACCGAATATCAAAACCAAAAATATACAAGTCAAAAAAGTTTAGATTTAAATTTTATAAATTTGATAAAATAATTAAAAACAGAAATACGGAATTGTCAGAAAAGGAAATATACAAAGCAAAAAGAGAGTACAAATTCTGTATCTAAACATTTTGTTTGAAGTGTTAATTCATTTTATACGTATTTCAATACAAATTCGCTTCTGATTTTCGACACGTCCGTGTCATTTACATGCATTGTTGTTACATTTTTAAAACTTATTTATTTTTTTGTTTCTTTTGTCATTACTTTATACAATTTTTATTTATAATGTTTTTCTTTATATACTACTTTCTTCCTAGTAATTGTATATTGCGCTTGATATGTATTACCCTACTTTATTTTTTGCTAAAGCCCTGAAGGGTGTTAAAAAATAAAAAATAAAAAATGGCAGAATGCTTCTGTGTATTCTGGGATACTCTGCCGTGTATATGTGACATCTCTGACCAACGTTTCGGATCCCATTGCAGGGTAAATCATCAGGGCTGATGTGCAATGGGATCCGAAACGTTGGCCAGAGAGGTCACATATACACGGCAGAATATCCCAGAAAACTATACACAGAAGAACGGCCGTGAAAACCTGAGGACAGTTTTGGTAGAATGCTGTTTATTTCATACAAAATGCTCAATTTCTGAAATGTCTCAAGTACGTCATTTTCGTTAAGCCCTTGGTCTGCCGAGTATCGAGCTACGAAGGCGTCCTTCGTTAATATTTAAACCACAAATATTCAACGTAATTAATTACGTCGAACATTTGTGGTTTGTTACCGGAGCTGCACACTTCGGACACATTCTCCGCAATGAGAAATGTGATGTTTTAAAACTCTTCATTCTCCAGGAGAAGATAACGGCAGTAGAGGTAGAAAGCCTGTGTAACCTCAGATGCCTTCAATGACCAAAATGCCGGTGGCCCCGTACATTTCCCACATGAAAAATCATCATTCTGCCACAGTATACTAAGAACAGTAATACGTCTTCATACAAACTGGCCGCTACCCATTAGAATGTGTGCGTGCGTGCTCGGCGCCGTGTACGCACGCACTGTGACGCACACATTGACCTTCGGTGCCATTCGCGCTCGCAGCCGCCGCTTTAGAAAGAAATGCGCTTCCTGAAAAAAATGCCTTTTTTTATGTTCGTGGTGCTTTACTAAAAAGGTGTGTTGATTATCACGAAGACTGAGTTTTTAAAAGTCTACGTTGATGTTAATCAGCGTTCTTGCAATTTAAGTGCAGAAACTAGGTATATTAATTAATTATAGAAATTTTCGGGTTTCGTGTCTATCTTACGCGTCGGAATCCCAGACGCTACGAGTGAAGTGACAACCCTAGCGTCAACGCAAGAGTAGGCTAATAACTCGCCGACAGGCCGGAGATAAACTACTGTTCTGGGTATACTGTGATTCTGCGACATGGTCGCTATCCTTCGGTAGATGACTCATGATTGATACCAGAGCTATGATCGGAGCAAGACTATAAAACCAAATATGAGGAAGTAAAAAGGTGGACGTGAAGTTTTTTGGACGCACACAACTATTTGAAGTGGAGCAATAAAATAAGATTTACTGCAGACCATAACACAACTGACCAGGAGGTAAATCAACTGTTGAAAAATTCATCAATATTCAAATATATTTAGAAAAAAAATAAGAACACATATTTAACAAACTGGTTTATTGCATATCCAGTTAGATAACCGATAAACCATTCTCTGAATTCAAAAACGCAAATAAATAATTTAGATTACAGATGTCTTGTGCGGCGCCGGGTAAGTATACAGGGTTATTTGGAAAGTATTAATAACCTCGCAGGACTATATTCCTGCCTTGATTATGAGACGAAAATGTTCAAGCTATTATGACCTAATATCAATAGTTAAGGAGATATCCATATGAAAGTTTGCATTTTTTTTTCAATATTTCTGACTTATTTTTTGTGAAACGTTGGACTATCCATTACATTAACTTATATCGAATATGAAAAATTCATTCCCTTTAATACAAGTCAAATAAAAAAATAAAAACCTCCGAATTCCAATTGGAAAACATTCCAATTGGAATTTTTTCAGGGTTTTTATCATTTTATTTAACTTGTATTGAAAATAATGAATTTTTCGTAATCGATATTAGTAACTGTAATGATAGTCCAACGTTTTACAAAAAATAAGTCAGAAATATTGAAAAAAAAAAATGAAAATTTTAATGTTGCATATCTACATACCTATTGATAGGTCATGATAGCTTGAACATTTTCGACTCATAATCAAGGCAGGAATATGGTCCTGCGAGGTTATTAATGTTTTACAAATAACCCTGTATAGTAGGTACCAGTGGCATGCAGTGGGTATAAACTTAGGTTATGCTGTGACCGACTATATGCCTATATTAATAAAATATATATGTATATGCGTATACCTACAAGAGTATATACATTTTTGAATTTTTTTAAACTGTATATAATAAACTATTCTGAGTAGCTTCAATCCACAAAAATAACTGCACTATGAAATAAGTATCGTGAACAAGGATGTTCTAAACAAATAAACATTTATATATAGGTAATACGGCAAAATTTTTCAATATATTTCGAAGACGATTTATATATAATTTAAACGGGAATAATACTAATTTCATATATACGTTTCTTTTCACAAAAATAAATCAAACATTTTATGATATCATCGATGGCAATGTCGTCGTAAATAAGCATTTTAGTATTGCTTATAAAATGTTCAAAAACCTACATTAAAAGAAGTTTATTAGATTATTTAATTAATATTTGTTTCGCAGAATTTTTATTAGAAATAGGCATTTTAGCGCGGAACGACTGTAGTCTGTGCCGCCTGTGACGTCATTTGACCTGGTCGAGATCGTCGCACTAAGCGAATACGAGCCGGGTCTTCTAGGTCAAGTGACGTCACACGCTGTACGTCGCATGATACAAAATTATTCTTGCAACGCAACTTAAGAGTCTCATAATTTTTTCATTGTCATAAAATATTTTTACGTAATACTTCAAAGCCAATTTAAGACCATCTTTCAGGGTCGGTAAAGAACTTTATATAATCTGCCGTTATTTTTTTTAATAAGAGTGGATTACTTAATTTTAAAGTTGTTCTTTTTTTTATTGGGTTCTATTCCGATGCAATTTAACATATTAAATATAATAGTATGTACGTACAATGTTATTGTAGATATTTGTGTTCTTAGTCTTCCTCTCTAGGGGTTCCTGTTCTGAGGCGGGTTAGTTTACACCTATTTATTTTCTATTTTTAAATTTCTACGTCGTTTTTCAAACTCTTTTTAATTTATCTGCAACGGCTTGATTTAGCCATAATTTAATCTTTTTTTAACTCTTCAACCTTTTCAATATTTTTGAAGGTTGGAGGAAGGATGTTGTAGAGTTTTGTTGCAAAATAGATACAGCTTCTTTGGCCAAAAGTTCTGTTGAAAGTTGGTATATATTGCTGATTACCATTTTACTGCCTCTCGTGTTATATGCCGGGGTTCTATTGTTTTGTTTTTTGCCTTTAAATTGTTGAAAGAAATGCTCTTAGCATGTGTTCGTTTTATGTTCCGCACGTCGAGACATTTGAAAGTCTCTTTTGAGTGCGTTCTGATTGAAAGTTTTAAAGTTCTAGTATAACATTACTTTGAATCCCTTCGGATCGGAGTTCCAATCCGAAACCCTCTATGATTTCAACACGTTTCAACAACTTTAAACTACATATTATATTTGACATGTATGGTTTAAACGTACTCTGGCAGTTTCATCAATGGACTTAATTTATAAAAGATAGCACATTAAAAATATCAAAACAAATTACAAATAACATAACTGCATTATTTCGAATATTTAACTTAATTCATGTTGTTTCGAGTGGTTGACGCACTTTCTCGTTTTGGGGTATCGAATGACTGAATTGTACGCAAAATTGCATCATCAAAATTAGATTTTTAATATTTTTTTGTATCAAAATTTGTTAGTAAGCGAGTGTTGTAAATAAAATGTAAATTGTAAACGAAGTATTGTGAAGACGTGTCAATACAATTATCAAACAGAATATGAGTGCCCTTGAAAGACTTTGCATTTCTGGAATGAAATTGTATACACCATTACAATATAAGCGAAAGATGAGATCCTTATGTGGAGATCAAATATTGCTTTGAACAAGCTCGGGAAAACATTTTTTCGCTTGAAAAAGATGTTCTGTAGACATGATCTGAAACACAGATTGTGTTCATGGTGTTATTTTATTTATTTATTTATTTAATATTCATGGAAGACCAACAGCACAACAAAGAAGCATAGAAAACATTAATATAGTATAGATGGCCAATTACAGGTCTTCACTTTTAGAAATATGTTAGTAATGATAAATATGTTACGAAGTAAACTTAGGCATGTTAAAAATTATATAACAAGAAAGAATAAAAAATTTAAACAAAAGAAAAAGAGACTAAATTATTAGGAATTATTTTATTATGGAACCGAAGCACCGAAAAAATTATGAGGCGATTAGATGTGAATATACAGAACAACGCATAAAATAAGCTGTATTGATAAAGATTAAGAATTAAGATGTTTTGTTTGAGATTGATAAAGAAAAAAAACAAGCATTCAAAACAATAGAATCTGAAAAGTCAAATATAATTTTTATTTTTAATTTAAAAAAAATAATAAAACATCTTTATTGTAAAGCTTTTCCGGGCCGCAGTAAAAGTGTTGATATTATTGTATTTTAAAATAAGCACAAAACGAACGTGTAAATAAATCTAAATCAATAGCGTGGAATGCTGGTAGTCGATGACCCCGCTGGTCGCATGACTGATTGAATCAGATGACATTACTGCGGGAGGCGCATCGCTGGCGCTGTGCATTCTGAGCTCGGATTGGAGGTCCGGACAATGGGCATTCGCTGCAGATGGCTCGCCGAAATGTGGTGAAAGTCTCGCGGCAACGAAAGTACATTATTGCACCAATTGATTTGTATAAGTCAAATGTCAAAAGCAATTTAATTGTCCACCCCTTTTATCACTCACCAACATCCACGTCCCAGCAAGAGCTACTAGAGCACAGTGCATCTTCCACATTCCTGTAGCTCGTACCAATTACGGATTACGCTCCCCCATAGTGAGAATGTGCCGAGTCTACAACGACTTGTTCACCGACATCGACATCTATCATGCGTCTCTATACCACCTAAGATCGCAAGTGAACATAATTCTGCGACGCAACATTGAATTAATACTTGATTAATAACTGAATATTGATTCATTACTGCAATGCAAGATATAAATTAAGTTAGGTAATACGTATATATTATTATTGTTATTTACTTTATTATGTTCTACTCACTACTGTTACAATTGATGTCTTTTATTTTAACATGCTTATATTATTATTATGTGCTACTTAAAAATTATTTCTATGTGAGATCTGTTAGGATATACGTTAACATGCTAATTACCAACTATTTACACTCTCATATATTTCGACGGCTCCTACGTATAATATCGTAACCCACAAATCGACGTTTTTTAGTTTTTTTTGTATTTCATATGTATTTAATTATATCTTTATTTCCGAGAAAAAAAAATATTTTGCAATAAATAACGGTTTTTTCGGACGTATTTTATCGTATTTCAAACAATCACATATTTTTTTACGAAGTATACTATCGTATGTAACACTTACGATGATTTTCGTTGGAAAATAACATAAGATAATTTTATTGTATGTAACACTTACGATAACATACGTTGGAAAATAACATAAATAATTATCGTATGTAACACTTACGATAATATGCGTGAGAAAATAACATAAGAAAATTATCGTATGTAACACTTACGTTATTTTACGTCGCGTCTTTTCCGAAGTAAAATGTTGTAAGTCATTTATACGATATTTTACGTCGCGTCTTTTCCGAAGTATAAGATAGTATGTGCATTTCTACAAAAAACGGTTAATAATTTCGACTTTTTTGTGATTATTTATGAAACTACAGTATAAAGTAAAATATTGAAACGAAATTTCAAAATAATTGGGCAATATTTAGATTTATACCGGACGAAAATATGTTCAAATCCTTCTCCTCCTGTAAAATTGAATTTTGTGGGTTACGATATTATACGTAGGAGCCGTCGATTTATTTGTATCATTTTCTTATATCGGTTAATATTTCCAAATAAATAAATTGTAATTAGACAGTTATCTTTTTGATTGTGCATCGTTCTTCTTTCTTCTTCTTCTTCTTCTACGGCGGGAACTGCTTTCCTCCACCCAAATATGTATCAATGTTTTATTCCTTATGCACTGTTTTTTTTTTGCTTTGGTTGCTTTTGATTTTTTCATTTATTTTCGAATTATTATTGTTATATATATAATATGTATCTGTTTACGATGACATATATGCTATATGTATATTAATTATTGTTATATGTTGTTATATGTATATTGATTAAGTTTATTGCAAATAAAGACGTATCTATAGGTTGGGACAGTGAATGGCTTTGATCTAGCGGCCGTGCCGCTTCGCAACGGTTTATACGACCGGTGCGGAGCGGCACGGTCCTGCTTGTTAGTAGAAAAAAAATGTCAACCTGGAGACGATTGAGTAGGACCGATATGGAAGCTTTTGTTCTTAGAACGGGCCTGGGTAAGCGGTGGGTACCATTCACATTCACTCTCCTTGTACATTCTCAGTGTTTAGCATTCCAGGTTATGTCCCTCTCTTCTAGCAAAATTCCAAAAGTATGAAAGAATTATCATCCTGCATGTCATGGAAAGAATGTCCGGACAGAGTTCTTGAGTTCTCGCAGTTCTTCCTTTGTTCGTCTCGCAGTCCAAGGTATTGACAACCAACACCACACCTCGAAGGCGTCGAGCATGCATGCTTTCTCTTTCTACCTCAGCGTCGGCGTTCCGACTAAAGTAAGACTAGAAGTAATTTTAGAGGTGTCGACAAATATTGTTTTGAGTGGCGTCGCTATCAAACAAGTGAAAGAATTCACATATTTGGGTAGCAGAATTTCCCAAGATGGCCGCTCAGAGGCAGACATCACAAGCAGGAAGAGTCGCAAGAGCAACAAAACATCCAAGATCCTTGAATCCCCCAACATTGATTTAAAGGTTAGGAAGAACTTGATTTAAACTCTTGTCTGGAATGTGCTGATGTGCGGCAGCGAAACATGGACCGTCCGGGAGGCTAGCGGCCTTTGAGATGTGGTGCTACAGGCGCGTGGCGAGGATCCATTGGTCAGAACATATCCGAAACGACGAGGTGTTGAGCAGGGTGGGCGAAAAGAGGCGGCTCCTGAACAGAATCGCCGTGCAATTTGAGTAGGCCATAATATAAGACATCGGGGCCTGATTTTTACCACCGTCGAGGGAAATGTTGAAGGCAACAACCGTAGAGGCCGCCCGAGATTAAGCTACGCAGACCAGATTATCGGCAATGTGCGCTGTAGCCCCTACCAAGAAATGAAGAGGCTGGCAGGTGACAGAGAGGAGTGGATAAATCGAGTGCTGTTACATCCTTGCTTGCAATCCTAGGATTGCGACCCAAAAAAAAGATGTAAAATTGATTTTGCAATTTCAAATAAGAAAATAACAACGATTTGTTACCATAACTACGATCTAAAAATCGACAATGAGGGCGAACCCACCGCTTACCCAGGGCTGTTTTATAAGCTAAGGCTTCTATGTTGGTCCTACTCATTCGCCTGATTGGCATTTTTAAAATGCTAAAAGACCACTAAATACAGCGGGGTCGCATCACATCTGAAAACAGAAATTCGCCCCATGTGTCCCCGGCAAGAAATTTTCTTTATTTATTAACATCAGAAATTACAATAAATAGCATAGTATAATGAGACATTATTATAATAGAATATTCTGTAAATAACAGGTATAAAGCACGCAAATAATCGGTATATATGTACTACAGAAAGATATCAAAAATATAAAATTAATATACACATAAACAAAGTTAGGAAAGAGAATACGAGGAATCGAGGGAAACATGGAGGAGTGCATTTCAGGACAGTTATAACAAAAAAAAGTCCTTCGAGACGGTGGTTTCCGAAACATGTTGCGTGATACTCAAAAATAAAATAGTGGAAAAAACAAAGGTAGAGTTATTATTCATTTGTTAATAAAAGTTACTAATAACTGCCACACTAGGTAAAAACCTGTTCATATTTATGTAATATTAACAAATGACAATTAAAGAAAGTATAAGCGTAAGAATGAAAACAGATCAATAATAATAAAGTAAATCATATGAATAGCTAAATCTAAAAGAAAAGAAAATATAATACAAATTTAATATAAGAATTTAAGTAGTTACAAAAATAAATATTATATTAAAGTATACTTTAAATTATATAAATCAGTTTTTGCCAATTCAGAGGTCATGGGCGGATCACTTCTTCAGCATACCTTCTACCTGATATTTTTATAAACTTAGTAATACGATGTTTAAAAGGTTTGTGTAGAGTTATTTCTTTAGTTTCATTAGGTAACTTGTTAAAAACAAGCGGGGCAGTGAAATTAAATTGTCTTTGCCCAAAAGACGTTTTCCTTTTAGGTACCTCAAAATTAATTGTATTTGCTAGCCTTGTAACCCGTTTTGTTGTGTACGATTAAAATTTACCTTGTCCTTGCGGAATTTTACAAGTATTCATGATTGTTGAAATGGATTTCCACAAAGTAAAAACATTCACAATAAAAACATAGAGAAGAGTGAGTGTTGCAAGGTATAACAATTATGCTGCAATAAAATACAACAAAATGAATACACATGTGTATATAATCTAATATTAGAGTTAGTTAATAGCAGAGTATTATTTACATGCGAGCAAAGGCGGGTTAAGGAATTCGTAACAATATCAACGAAGGCCGAGAGATAATCGGTACATGCGTGCGCATGTGACCGACTGAATATATTAATTTAAAAAAAGCAAGCCTATGTTTTGAATAAAATTATTGACCGATCCAAACAAAACCTCTCCCACGAGTTGTTACATTGGCAGGTCTGCATCGTGGCATGCAGAAACCACCTCGCCAAGGTCGCGCAAGTCTAATGACCGGTTGCAATTGGCGAACTGGTCCACTAAACCTGGGCATAAACCCACTTGTGGGCAGTGGCGTGCAGCGCAAACAAGCAAAAAAGCTGTGCATTAGTAAAGATTCTGGGAAACAAATATGGTCGGGTGCTAGAGCGCAGATCTGCGCTCCCTAGACACGTGTGCGAATTCGGGCTATTTTACCTGCGTTTATGGGTTTTTAAAGTTTATCATTGATTATGGGTTTTTAAAGTTTATCATTGATTATATCCCAAGTTTTCGAATGAATGAACGAGTTCTATTTGTCAAGTAACCTCATTTACCGCGCAAACCGGACAAAAAATCATTCCAAATGTCGTCTTCGAACCGCGCATTAATTGTGTTATTTTTAAATAAAAAAGTGTTAAAATTAAGTATTTGTATATTCTTTGATATATTTATAACAAAAATATTGAAAAACAATATTTTCAGTGTTATTGCTTCCATGGTTTTATTCGATAAACATGTTCGTACATTTCTGACAGTAAATTTCGTTAATTATTTTCATAAATAATGAATAAGTTATTATTGAAGTCTGTCTGTCTATTGAGAAACCAGAAACTACAACTTCTTAGCGATTGTTGTTGATTTTTACATGATTATAACCATCACAAAAAAGTGTCTAAAAAACAGCAATCGTGCAAGGAATTGCGCGGCATACGACCGGTTAAATCTTAAGAAAATGTTGATTTAAAATTCTAGCCGTAATTTGTCCTACGGCTAGAAGTTTTATTTCCGACTTTCTGTACCTAACTTCATGTCAATTCTTCATTTATCTCGCCCAACAAATTTGTTCCATAGATATAGTCAAGTGGAGAAAAAACTCGTCCCGAACCGTGTATTTTTAATGCTGCGAGTTTTGTGTAATAGACAAGTAAATTTAGTGTGCTTCTTCGAAAATTTCTATGCCAGGTGAGAACTACGCGCACGTCATTGAAGAAATTTTATTTTTTACAAATTCCACTATTCTATTTTTCTTTTCTATGGTGAATGTAAATACCATCTATCATATCATAACATGTAATAATTATTTACGACGACATTGCCATCATGATGATATCATAAAATGTTTGATTTATTTTATTTATATTACCTATTTATAAAATATTTATTTATTTAGGAAATATTGTTTACAATACTTCTTTTATAGTGCAGTTATTTTTGTGGACTGAAGCTACTCAAAATAGTTATATAATTAGTGTATATACCTCATAGGTATATGCATATATATATTTTTTTAATATAGGTATATTGTAGTCGGCCACAGCATAACCTAAGTGTACACCCACTGCACGCCACTGCTTGTGGGAGATTAACATGGTGGATATTGTTACATGGCCATAGCGTATCAAAAGCGGTTCTACCAAATACCTCTGGACATGAGTCATAGCAAATTGGTGTCTGATTATTTTGTAATTAAGCGAGGGGCCAGCTAGTAGTTTTTTATTTGATTTTTAATCATATTTATGATGGCTGCTGGAAGATGCGTGCTGCAAATTACGGGTCATTATGAAGGTAGGCATTCGTGGATCTGATTGTCGTTCAACCCATCCACTGTCAGAACTTAAAAATGCATCTAAATATTTCTGGATTCAAGAATGGCTCAATCGATCTTCTTCTGAGAGTGTCGCTTGCTTTTTTGGTCTTCAAAATTCCTCTGTAAGACTTGGGATATGATCGGAAATGGGTGACCCGAGAAGATAATACTTAGAATATTATATATACAGTCACGAGATAGTAGAATCAGAAAGAATTCCACAAAATTGAAGATTTACAGAACTCTACATCTTTTACACTAAATTGGAAATTGCTAAGGAGGTTCTGGGATGGTGTAATGGATTTACAAGCATGTCGAAGTGACATTAACACGGGTCTCTGTAAATATGGGGTACAGCATTATACGTAATACTCCTATATTGCTGGCAGGGTCTGGAAATAGGCAAAATACAGTACAGAAATATACGTTTGTCTCACCCGCACCGGTGTCACTTCGAGTCTAGTGATGGGTCCGCTCTGTACTCACTACTACAATGTAGTACTACACTACATTGAAGTGCACACTTCGCACATTTTGGTGTGTAGTGCACACTACAAACTACAAACACCAAAGTTATTGAAAGTATAAACTTCAAATAGTACACTTCATTTCAAAGCGAACACTACAAAGTACATACACTTCAAAGTTATCGAAAGTATGAGAAACACATTTGAAAGTATGAGAAACATATTTTTTACGTGAAATTTTTGGGAAGTTGATGTAGCTAAACGGAGAAATCTCTGGAAACTGGTTACAGTTTCCAGGGGTTGCCAAACCCCCCCCCCCCATGGTTTAAAAAATTTTGGGAGCTATGAAGAAATTTTTGGGAAGTTGATGTAGCTAAATGGAGAAATCTTTGGAAACTGTAACAACCCCCCCCCCCCATGGTTTGAAAATTTTTTGGAATCGAACGAAGAAATATTTTTGTCGTTGACCTTTTTTTTTTTTTTTTTTTAGCTCGCTAAATTTTTATTTGGGAAAAAAATGCTTCATTTCATTACTTCACTTCATTTCGTAGTACTACAATGTAGTCTTCAAACTGGTGAACGTGTGTGTGTTGTAGTCTTCGTTTTGAAATGAAGTTTTTCCCTTCGCTACTCTGTACTAAAGAGCATTCGCCGCTCGCCGACTAGGACTACAAATGAAGCGAACACATTGTAGTGTTCAAATTGGTGAACGTGTGCGTGTTGAAGTCTTCATTCTGAAATGAAGTTTTTCCCTTCGCTATTCGAGTCTTATGCGCATGTCCGAGAATCAGCGCCAATTTATATCCAATCAGCGCCGCCACATGGGATAAATGAGAGTCACGACGCTTGCGCACAACAGGTCAAGTGACAGGAATGAGATAAAAGTAGCATTTTCTGCCCCGCTTAGTCCATGACACCTCCACTTACGGGCATACATAGAAGCAACCATAGAAAGGCGAATTTACCAATGACAAGCACAGAGTGAGTACTTACGTGCGAACTTGCGATAGAGCTAAATACAGCGAATTAAAGAAGTAAGTACCTGTGTGTAATATTCTAGTGAGATTCAGTGTAACTTAAAATAATACATGGGGCCACGGTCTGTTCATCTCTGATAGATGGCCAATAGTGGACCATTAAAAACTGGTCGAATATCCACCAGAACTTCCAGAAGCGCCTTGAGGTCACAAGAGAATTCGGTATTGATAGTTTTACCCTTGACACAGGTCCCCCTGCGCGTTGGGAATCGTTGAACAGTGAAATATCGCAGATCAAAATATAATTTCCTAGAGATACCAATCAAATATAAAAGGCAACCAGCTACTTTCTCAACATATTTGGTTTTAAAAGGGTTAGAAAGAATTAAGATATATCTATGTTCGCATTATAGAAAACAGGACAGACCCAAACAGGCAAATTCCGGGTTCGAAACTTTACCGAGAAGCCGAAATATCTACATAGATGAAAACCATTCAAGTTTGCGAAAACAAATCTCTGCAGAACAGTTAAGGTCAATAACCGGTGGAGTATTCGCAACAACTCAAGATTTTGAGATCTTCAAACATCTCGCAATAACTGTTCCGAGATGGAAGATACTGAGATGACTGGCCCACCTTGAGAAGTGAAAAATTGATAAAGCATTTAGGTCACCACACATGGAGAGTTTTTTTATGTTGAAAATTTTTTTTAAAGAACACGATTATTGGATTGTCGTCAATAATCAAGATATCTCACGGAGACGAAGCTATCTATGTGGGAAAGATCGATGGCTCGAGCTCCATTCCAGGACTTCAGCAAGTTAGTCCTATTTTCATAGCACAGACTTTTGAATTAGTTTGAGAATAGTAAGAATATTGATGCGACACGTTTCCGTGTTTGCATCACTTTTAAAAAAAAATCAATAAATAGATAAATATTTATGACATTCATTCAAATTATCAACACAATACAAATATAACTTTTTTTTCAATTGATTTGATCAACAGCAACATTGTAGATTGACATTTAAAAAAATATTGATTGTATAATTTGTATAAATCTACATATATTATTTGATTAATTACACCTACATGTTTCGGAAATAATAAAATTTGGTCTGAAATTGAATAATTTAGAATCATTAGAAATTAGTAAAGCGTCTAATAGTAAATAAAATTAATTATCAATTAAATTTAACTACTAGCCCATTTCTATTTTTTTTTCAATAATTGCGAGTAATCCAGAACTTCAGCAATAATATTAAAAATAATTTTTCAAATAATTTAGAAAAACAAAAGACATTATTCATTTTGATATTTTGACATATATATAACACCCTGACGATGGAAAGGTATTTCCGAAACATGTAGGTGTAATTAATCAAATAATATATGAAGATTTATACAAACAATACAATCAATATTTTTTTTACACATATAACTCCTTTTTAGACAAACTTTGGTAGATGCGGTGGTCAATTTTGGATGAAACCGGTGGAATCGTAATCGAATTGAGGAAAGTGATCATTTACGCCAGCCGTATGAAATGTGGTAAGCCCTCTAAACGACTAAAGATTTCCATACCCACTTTTCCACAAAACGACTTCCTCTCTGTGTATTGTCATAATTATTTAATACTAGTAATTTCTACTTTAAGGCGGCACATTCACTGCAAATGGATATTTCAGCGTTTTTTTTTTACGAAAATGTGGGTTTTTATTATTCATTTATATCAGAATGTATACGATAGATTGCAAATTTTTAAGGCATTAACATAGATAGAACCTTTGTTATTATATAAAAGTAATAAACTGGACATTATTTACAATAATTAATAAAATATAAGCATTAATCGACAGGCCGCGGTCAAAAAATCGTTTTTAGTGTCCTAGTTTTTAATAAATAATTTTAAATAAATAATAGTATGTACTCGTAATATTTTTTTATACATATAAAGTATACTTCAATATCTAGAATTTTTACTAAGGAAATCAAGAAATATTTAGTATTAATAATGTTATAATGTTTTAAATTTGCAATAAATTTTAACGTTCTATGTTGATTTTAAAACGCTTTTTATTTAAAAAAAAAACGCCGAAATATGCATTTGCAGTGCATGTCCAGCCTTAAGAAGTCGCAAGTCGCCAAGCAGCTGGGCGAGTTTCCTAAGTGTAAAAAAATATTTTTGGCTTTGTTGGAGGTAAAATATATTACCGAGTAATTGGGCCAACACTTAATTACGGTACGTAATTTTTTTTTTTAAATATCACGATTACTTTACACAGGCAAACCGGTGTGTCTGATGGGTTAATGATGCAGAGGGGAGAGAAGGCACCTGAGCACGTCCACAAATTGCTACTCATCACGGTCTATACAATTTTGTTTCTATAAAAAAAAATGCACAAAAAACTTCCGATGTTTATTTACATCGAAAACAACTCACAACGGCGGATGACCGGGTGTAGATTTAGCACCCGATTATCCGCCGAGTTAACCGTCTGTGACCTCGCTATCCGACATAACTAATTATGTAAATTTTGTAAATATAATATAGTTAACATTCTAATTTTAGTATTAATTTAAATCTCCGTTAGTCGGAATGTGTCTCTCGTATACAAAGGACGAACAATCTTAAGTTTGATCGACAATAATGGAGAATATTTTGAGTTTTGTTCAAATCTTTCCGAACATTTATGGATTTTTGTCACAGGGACATCATTAATCAATTAATGTATATTATAGACTCTCACAGAGACGAAACTGTATTTTTAATGGGAAAGTAGGTATACAAGTCTTTTAGGGTGTACATAGGGCTTACGAACTATCGTGCGGCTGGTTTAAGTGATATCTTTACACAATGTAACGTATACACGTTAAGATATGTAATATTTTTCATATAAACATTACTGCTTTGTACTTTAAATTTCTATATTCATATTTTAATGCTTATACCTGATACTTTTACTGTTTATAACTTTTACTACTTATACATGTACGTAATATTTTTATATTTTAATGTTCATACCAGATATTGTTCCGAATATACTTCTTTAAAGTTATGTAATAATATTTTTCTTTTTTTTTATATAATACGCGATATGACTTTATATTTTTATATATTGCATGTAGGTACTACATATACATGGTATTGTTTTTATATAAATATTTGTATATTACAAAAAAATTATATGTAAAATCCTATATGGGACTGAAAAAAAAAAAAAAAATAGCAATAGTAAAAACACATATTTAATTCCAACCTTACTGTGTGGAGCGCAATAACTATAATATCCATATAATAAAACAATATAAATACACACAAGCGAGTTGTCAAGTTATAATAAATTAAAATTAAAAAAGCTATAAAAGAGAAAATAAAATCTACAGTGGTCGCTGCGTTTCCAGGAACCCTCATCAGCCCTGATAATGAACCATGCATCGATTTGAAATGTCGCACACATAGATCGAATACACACACACACAGAAAAGCGCAGAAAACTACGCACACATGATTTTATTTTAATGATGAAGAATAGTCCCTCTTATGATGACAGTAAATCTATATTTAAACTAATCTGTATATCTACGCTAATTTATAAAGAGGTAAAGTTTGTGAGTTGTAAGTTTGAATGTAGGAGGTAATCTCCGAAACCACTCATCTGATTTCAAAAATTCTTTCATAAATATTTAGAATGAACTTTTAGGACGATTAAAGGCTTATTATCCCGTTAAAACAAAAGGGCTTTTGGTGGTGACCTATTTTACAACTAAAGTCGACGAAAACATGGCCGAGCGATGCGTTTCTTACGAAACTAACGGTAAGCGATATTTAAATAATTTCTATAAAGAAGTTGTAGAACTCAAAAAGTTCTAAAGTCCATGACAGCATATATCTATATTTTAAGGTTAATACACAAATTGATAAAATATGAATAAAATATATACTAAAGAGTTAAGGTTGTTATTGCGGTCGTCAGACATATTTAATTTGGTGGAGTCCGACCTCCACCTCCGCGGGTAAGCGCTTGTTCAGACAGCGGGAACCGTTCAGTTTCAGAATCGCGTTTCAAAACACGCGATTTGTGTCATCTGTTCACACAGCCGCGGTTAATAAGCGATTTGTGCGCGCGAAAATAAACGTCAGTTTGACAGTTCTGGTGTCGTTCTCGTTCTTTGAATATCAGAGATATATTCGCTCATTACTTTGTTAACGACGGCCGTGTTCCATGACAAGACACATAAATATCAATCTGTCAGTTCATTTTTGGTGAACCTACTTCTCTAAAATACTCTTTTTTTCCACCATTTCCAAATATTTCCACCAACTCCTGCCAAGCATGGTTCTTGGCATATTTGAGTAATCCTCACACTATTACAGGTCTTTTCTCCCATATTACAGGTCTTTTCTCCACTTCATCAACAAAAAATTCAGTGTCAAAGCGATCCATAACCATAGAAAAGAGAATATAATCCACGCGTGCTCCTGTTGTGACATGGAACCGTGCGGTGCCCGCAACGCGACTGAACGCTCTCGTAAAGCTCCATAGTAATAGGATCGTGCGGGCGCCGTGTGGGTCTATTTTCTAGCGGTTGGGTTGCGGGCACCGCAGCGGTTCACTAACCGCACGGTTGTGTCTGAACGATCACATACAAACCTAGGTAAATGAGACCCGCACGGATCTCATGCGATTCTGAAACGGCACGGTTCCCGCTGTGTCTAAAGGTCATCCTCCTGATGACGTTGGATAAGCATCCAACGAAACGTCGAGATTCGCTTCTCGGTAATACATAGAGTAGTTTAGAGTATACTGATTTTTCACTGACTGTCAAACGGAATTCAAATGTCAAATGATGTGTCAAACTGAATTACGCGCGGGCACAGCTAGTCTATACTAATATTATAAAGAGGAAAGATTTGATTGTTTGTTTACATTGAATAGGCTCCGAAACTACTGGACCGATTTGAAAAATTCTTTCACATTTAGAATCCTACGTTATCCCTGATGAACATAGGCTATAGAATATTTTCAAAAATGTTAAGGATCCGTATGAAAACTTCGATAATGTAACCCAACGTGTGAAAAAAAACCTTATATCGCGTACGCTGCGGAAATTATTGACAATAGAGCAAAGCGATGTACTACAGTTTTATAGAGGACATTAATATCTACAAAAAAGTCTGTGATACCATATATCTAAGTATTACAGTTATGTTACAATAACTTATGTTAACATTAAATGGAAACATTGTTTTTAAGAGAACGGGGGAACCTTTGTTTTCCCTCACAAACTTATTTTTTACTTAATCCTTAAGCTAGTTAATAATAAAATACAATCGTGCATCGGTTCAGTGATATCACCCGTCTAAGGATGGTGCAATAAATACATTTATTAATGATAATTATAACAAAAAAGCTGTCATTCAAAAACCTCTCAATATAAATTTTAATCCCCGTCACGTGAGACCGATCACCCGCTTTTTTTCTAATCACCATTGTTCATTTTTTGTTTATGTTAATTTGGCAAGTATGTTATTGGTGTGTTGTGTTTTTTTTTCTCATCCATTGTGCATTAATTCTTGATCTTTGGATGCAGCACAAAAAACTGCGTACCTATCGCTAGATCACGAGACTTTTGGCAGCTTTAGATGCGTTGCAGAGATTCCAAACCGGCCGTGCCCGTAAGTAGATGTTTTTTTATACCCCGATTATATTATATGTATGTAGGCTTTCTCTTTTTTACTGAAACACAAATTGTGGATTATTCCGGTCGTCTGATAGGCACGTGAGGTGTGCCAAAATCGATGATCAAACTGAGATTATGGTCCACGTGGGAGTACGGAACGAAGCGAATAGGCTGATTTTTTTCCTGACATATGCGACACATTTTTCCACTTTTCAGCCTCTTCATCAAGAGATTGACAGCATCATGTAGCGTAGCGATATACAGGGTGTCTTATAGCTAGTATCAAAAATCTCACAGGTGGACTCTCGCCTTGATAATGTGCCGAAAATGTTCAAGCAACCACGACCTACAATAGTTATGGAGATATAGCAATATCAAATTTTGTATTTTTTTCAATATTTCTGACTTATTTTTTGCAAAAAGCTGAAATATCATTACGATAACACATGTTGATTATGAAAAATTCAATTGCGTTAATACAAGTCGAATAAAATGATAAAAACTCGAATTTTTTAACAAGGTTTTTATCATTTTATTCGATTTGTATTAAAAGCGAATGAATTTTTCATAATCGATATAAGCTACTGTCAGAAATACTGAAAAAAATGCAAACTTTGATATCGCATGTCTCCATAACTATTGATATTAGGTCATGTTTGATTCATCATTTTCGACTCATTGTCAAGGCAGGAATCCACCTGTAAAGTTTTTGCTACTAGCTATAGGCACCGTGTACAGCTTAAAACCTAAGAATGCTCAATATGCTGCCTTGAAAATCGCATCATCGATCGATTCGGCCGTTCTCTATTGTCAAGGCAACGGGCAGACACATATACCTATACAGATATATCGTACGTTGACTTTATAATTGAGACCAAATGCAGACTTTCCAAAATACGGTGCGTTGAAGTTCTTTTCATCTGCAGTGTACTAATTATTTTAACGCCAGTGCTTGCATTACGACGAAACCCAACCGAGATAGGGTTTTTCTTTATTTTTTTGGCTCTGAAGATAATCAAAACGGTAAAATGAAATTATAATCGGTCGTGTAGCAGGCAAGTTTTTTTTTCAGAAAAAAAGTACATCTATGTTTATTCTCTAATACTTCCTAAAGGTTGTCAAAAAATGTTAGATAAATTTAAATATTACGAAAAAATTAGCAGAAAATTTTCACTATGCTACTATTAAACTAGCATTTTTTTTACAAAAAAATACAATAATATTTATTGCACAATTGTGTTATTCATAGTACATCTCCAAGAGCATTGCTCTTGTGCTCGGACGAGGTACTTTGAATTTCTATATATAATTAATTACATTTAATTATTTTACATTATATTATATATCTAGGATGAAGTAGTGGAGTGAACGTCTTTGACTTTGAAGGTAATGGTATCTAGTTGGACCAAAGTTATGGAACAAAACTACCTAATAAACTGAGACAAACAGACAGCTTACCACAGTTCAAAAAACAACTTAAGACGCATCTATTTAGACAATCCTATAAAAACCTATAGAATCTGACCACAACAACACTAGCTAACGTTTTCCACTTTTATTGTGCACTCCGCGAAAATACCTAATTCTTTCAGGCACTCCCAACTATTGTACTATTAGACGTTAATTCCATTTCTTGCACGCAACCTAGTGAATAAGTAATAATAAATAGGTTTTTTTTTAGCAGTAAGTTGTTTTGTAAGATAAATTTTCTGTGTAAAGCGCCCTTGAGGTGAGTATTCGCAAAAACGGCGCTATATAAATTATCCAAATATTATTATTATTATTATAGTTCAGTTCATAGAGATATTCTCTCAATTTGTTCTTCAATTGTTCTGTATCCTGTATCTTTCTCATTTCGATTGGAAGATTATTAAAAAATTTCATGCCTGAGTATATGAAACCTTGATAATATTTTTTTGTGTTGCATTTTGGGATTTTAAAATCGTCTCGTAATCTTGGTGCTGTGTTTCTTTCGAACTTGGCTTGTTCGTTTTCTTTGATAAGTTGCATAATTGATACTCTTTTGTATATAGATTCCACCTTTGGGACTGGAAACATGTTGAATAGTGTTTGTGTGGGGAATGTTTATTATTTTTAAGTTTGACTTTTTTTTACGAACGCTGTATTTTACTAAGTGATTATCAGAGGATTGATGCAATTATTTAGACTTAATTTTAAGGTTACGCCAATGTAGCTGTGACTCAGTTTACTCTTATTGATGTATTTTAAAGTTACATCTTTTTAACTATTTATTTAAGTCAACAATGATTGAATTTTTAATTAGTACTAATTATAATTGATATAAATTAACTTTGTTAAAACCACTTATTTATTGAAAAAAAAATTCAACATATTTCGAAGGCAATGGCTTCTTCGTCAGGATAACAAAAATAATATTTAAAAATCGAAGTATACATCAAAATATTAAAAAGTTATATATAAAAAGAAAATGATAATATAAAGTACCTACTTAACATGAAAATATGAAAAGTTATATATAAAAAGAAAATGATAATATAAAGTACCTACTTAACATGAAAATAAATTTAAAAGATAACTATGTATTTGCAAAAAGGACCTGATTATTTATAATTATTAAAATAAATTTGCTATATTTGAAGAAGAAGTTAGTACTAATTAGTTAAAGAATTATATAACTAACAAAAGAGAAATAGGTTGGAAACATTCTGTATGATACTGAATAGGAAAAGCAGCTGGACTTGAATGAGTATTTAAGGGCCTAATGATCAGGACATATTGTTAGACACTGTAAACTCGGAAATATGGTTGAGGGAAGAAGACAGGAAGAATGCAATCACCTACAAACATCTTCCGGGTGGAGTCCAGGGTAGAGATGTGCTGCAAGAGTACAAGAGCATTGTACCGACATGAAAATAGTCCACAAACATGAAAGTAGAAAAATATGCGACGTTTTCATACGAGCTATAAAAATGCACTTCTTATATATCTGTCTGATAAGTATGACCGGATCTCATAATTTTTTGTTATTAAATATAGGTGTGTCTATAGAATACGCGTCAAAACAATATTCTTAATATTTTCAATCTAAGGGTGGGGTGAGGTATTTAATTATCTTTTTTGCCTTTTTAATTTTTTTTAAATGAATTTATAACATCGCAAGAATATTGTGTCAAAATTTCAAGTCAAACGGAGCAAAATTGACGAAGTCATGAACATTTGAGCGATGCTCAGACTGATTTTCTATACCTGCTCGGGCAGCTAAGAGACGCGCTCACCTGAGGACTACCGGACGTGCTTATTGTATTGGAAGAGTTTTGTGTAGACAAGGACAAAAAGATGCTGATGATGAAAGCTCTTTGCTGTGTGGACCTGGCATGACGACTGTGTGTAAGTATAAAATAATTGTCGAGTTTTATTTTGAATTTTATAGTTCGCCAAACTTTAAAGCGTTTTTCTGAAACTTGTCATTTTAGAAGTCCGTGTATGCCATAACTCAAAATCTACTGGGCCGATCGTTTTGATCTTCTTCTTCGTACTGATCAGTACTTCTTCGACGCCTTCGGAGATTCACTCCCACTCGCTTAAATGTAAATATTTTGCAATGAAAATTCTTGAAAATAATGCTTAAATAATATATTATTATATAAAGATTAAGTAAACAAACTAGTACTACCTGTATCGCCAAAAAAATCTTGAAAAAATGCATTTTTTTTCACCGGATTAACCTTACCCACTCTGAAAATAGGACTATAAGTCTCGAACCCCTGACTACTGAATCACTAGGCGGGGTCACTTTAGTAGACCAACAAGCGCCTTAAATATTTATTGAATTATTGTTTTCAATATATGTATGTACCTTTTTTGTTGTTTAAATAAAAAGATTCTCAAAAAAAACAAAGTAACTAATGCATTTTATTATAGGTAATAAAGACTTGTCTCAGCAATTCAAAGGAAATGTTTATTCATTAAAAATATCAGAAAAAACCCTCACCACCGACGAATCAAAAAAGGAGATTCGTAAACATTCAAAATATTAGGTCCTTACATATGAAATTGATGTTTAGTATGGGAGGAACATAAAGCCGATTTTTTTTTATTATAATATATTTATTTAATCAAAGTATGTACCATTGCTATCTATGCACTTTTGCCATCTCATAGGTAGTTCATCGATCCCTTTACTAAAAAAACCATTCGGACGGGAATCAATAAAATCATTGAAGGCGGTTTGGACTGCCCCATCGGAGTTGAATTTTTTCCTTTGCAAGAAGTTATCCAAATTTCGAAAAAAATGGTAATCTGTTGGGGCAAGGTCCGGAGAGTACGGTGGATGTCTTAGACATTCCAATTGAAGCTCCTCTAATTTGGTAGCCGTCTGTTGTGCAGTGTGTGGTCTAGCGTTATCATGAAGCAGCAGTGGCCTAGAGCGATTAACCAGCCTCGGTTGTTTAGCAGCTAGCTTTTCCATCATGGTTTGCAGTTGCTGACAATAGACATCTGCCGTAATCGTCTGGCCAGATTTAAGAAAGCTGTAGTGAACGACACCAGCACTAGTCCACCAAACGCTCACAAGTAACTTTTTTGGAGTCAATTTTCGCTTGGGGCATGGTTTGGCTGGTTCGGCAGGGTTCAGCCATTGCGATGAGCGCTTCCGATTATCGTACAGGATCACTTTTCATCACAGGTAATGATTCGATTTAAATCCCTTCATTATTGTGCCGGTTGAGTAATGCAACGCAGCAGTCAACGCGCGTTTATTGATTTGCTTCACTCAATTCATGAGGTACCCACCTTTCAAGCTTTTTCACCTTACCAATTTGCTTCAAGTGGATTAAAACAGTTTTATCACTAACACCGCAGCCTGCAGCTAACTCGGATGTGGTTTGCGATGGATCCGCTTCCACAATAGCCTTCAATTCTTCATTATCAACTTTGGTCTCCGGCCGTCCACGGGGCTTGTTCTGCAGGTCGAAATTTCCAGAACGAAAACGTTGGAACCAAAAACGCACTGTGTTTTCTTTTGCGGCACCGTCGCCATACACACCATTAATCCTTCGAGCCGTTTCTGCAGCACTGGTGCCACGGTGGAACTCGTACTCGTAAATAACGCGATATTTCAAGTTTTTCATTTTGTAAACTGAGTGACGCAAAGAAAAAAACAATTGAGGAAAAAAAAAATGAATTATAATTTTCAAAACACAAATACATGAGTAAATTAGCTGTATAAATTTGGATTTGGAATTCCTAACCAAAGAGAAGATATTTGAGATCAAATTTGCCAGTACGGCAAAACGCCAATTTCATATGTAAGGACCTAATATTATAGTAACTATTGTGAAGTCACATGATACTATTCGTCCAGAGGCGCATCACATCCTGTGCTGCACCTGGGTCAAATTATACGTCTATTTATAAAAATATATATTCATTATAACACTACACAGATAACATGTTGTGCAACCAAATACTTAAATAAGCCACATGTCCCAAAACAGAATTTATAGACATTTATTCAGGATTTAATATTAGGGTGGGAGAAAGTGGATAATAAGCTTTTAAGACTTAAATATAATACTATCTTATGTGACCTCTGATTCACAAGGAGAATGGAAATAATGATTTTAAATGGGAAAATAATTTTAGATAAGTTTTTAGTGCTTTTTATTCGATAATAATTTAATACAATAAAAAAATTTCTTACAGTTTTTCTCCCATTATTTCCTAAATCCCTTCAAAATTTCAATGACATCCAATTACTAACTTCATTTATCGTGTTATCTTATTCCATTTGAAAAATCAAGTCAAATCTAGAATTATGTAAATAAAACCACACATTTGACCAATCCTTCTGGTGTAGATGTACCTTATAGAAATGACATAGGTATACGTCTCAATAATTTAGAAGCCTTAGAAATAAAATAAATGTACTTAATAAACAACTAGATTTATCGCGTAGCCCAATTCTAGATATATTCCCCTTCCAATTAACTACACCCACCCATACACTCTCTCTCTCTCACCCAAGTTGTCTCTTTCTTCCCTTAATGCTTTCTTCATTGTTTGTAATTCTGTTTTTATTTAGTTAATACTGAAACCTGATGAAGACTCAGCTGTGAGTCGAAACTAGTTGGTTTAAACTCAATAAAGTGGTGTTAAACAAAGAGTTATTTTATTTAAAGATGAAAGGTAAATTGTTGGTTTTCCATCGCACTGCGTGAAGAAGATTTACGATTCCCTACGTAAGGAAAAGGGTTGGGCCGGCCGCACTTTGGATACGAATTATTACTTACGTATTCGTACGACAACTTTCGTACGTATTGGAACGCGCACATTGATTGCGTCTTGCGTTGTCACGATCAATTACTTTGTACATTTCTCCAATGACAATTTGTGCCAAATGAATAATCTGTATCTTAAGCTACTGATACATATGCTTATTAGTGGCACGTGAGCATGCTCAGTATCGACCTTCTTTATCCCTTGCTTATTATTGGCATGTGTGTACGCACATTGCTAGTAATGAGCATGCCACCGTCATTCATCATGAGAAGGGGTATCTTTGGAGCATGTGTGAACAGGCTTGCTTATTATCAGCATGCTTATGTCATTCGCGGGCTTCGCGGCTAGTATTATGCGATCTTCTCAGTCCGCGAGAGATGAAACGAATATGGCGCGTTGGGGAGATGATAAAACATTACCTTTCGTGACTTATTATAGGAATCACGAATGTCTGTGGAATACTAGGTCACCGTTGTGTAAAAATAATATAGCGAGAAATAATGTTTATTAAACTTTATTAAAAGGCATGAATGATTCAAATCTTACAATGAAAATTATAAAAACTAAAATCAAAAATGTGCGGATAGAAACGATGGAACTTTTTTGATTTATTGGTTCACTTGAATTTTCTATTTCAGTTTGCAAAGTTTCCATTTTGAACACGAGCGTCTCTGTTCTATGACAAGAGCATGCCACTAATAAGCATGTGTGTTTGATTGTTGGCTTTGAGCATGCTTATTTATGAGCATGCCACTAATAAGCATGTGTAGCAGTGGCTTTGGGCTCCCCTAATTTAGCTGCGCATGCGCAGTGCGACCCTGCATACGACGGTGACGCAGATATCGAGAGGATCATGTGACCCAGAGGTCGTGTTCGCATCATCACCGCGTGATCGGAAGATCTGGTTTCGTGCAACGGCCCCTTTATTTAGGTATTTGCATACGTGTTGCGAAAATGAATCGAGTTTAATGTTACGGCCGTATATTTATAATTTTAATATCTGCGAAAACAGGTTAACGAGCGTACAGCGGAGATAATACAATAATATTCAATTAACTAAGTGCGGGTATTTATGAATTCTTTTTTTAATTACTCCCTTTATATTAACTCGTGGCGTCTGCTTGCTTGCCGTCAACAAAAACTTTGGATCGATTTTTGACCCTTTTCCCGTGATACAATCGAGCTGAAACATGGCAAGTAGACTCGTGGCGACGATCAAGAAGATCTATCGAATTTTCGTTAAAATTTTTTAATTATTATAGTATAATTTCGGATTTTTAGAAATTTTATTGTTTTTTTCAAACTGGAATCATTTGAAAAGTTTGATTACAACAACGGCGGCCCGATAACGTCGCGGAATATTTTCTAAATTTGAATTACTCCGTCGGTATGCATAATAGGTACTTCACTACGAATGTCGAAAATCTAAATTGACTGACAAATGTTTTTAGAATTTAATCTTCAAAGCATGAAGTGTCTTATCAAAGCTCAAAACATCTGACATTTTAGAAATATATTAAAATACAATATATTTCTAAAATGTCAGATGTTTTGAGATTAACACGAGTTAATGTTAATATAAAGGGAGTAAAAAGAACATGAAATAAATAAATACTTTAAACAAAAATTAATCTCTTTCATAATTACTTGAATGTTCAAATACTCTCCCCTATTCTCAGGATAACAACGTCGTTCCAATATCCTGAGATAGAATAGACGAGAAATACCCAAGTAGGAGAAATGCCAAAATATTCCTGTCACCATGGGCCGGTTGTATCAACTTGGTTTATAGTAGTAGTTCGTTTGAAGCAAAGATTTTTACGATAACGAAATAATAAAGTAAATATATATTTTTATAAAAAAGTATTTTTTTTTTACAAAAAATAGATGCTCCGGCGTTACCAGGGATTTATTTATAATTTATGGGGGGTTAGGGATAACGCGGAGTGGGTGGGGTTCTTCGGGATGCAAATTAATAAAATTAGGAAGGCGTTCAACATAATACACGTTTACAGCATGGGGAAGGGATTAGGTGGCCAGGTGAAGGGGGATCCTACGTTTTGCGCAGGGTCCTAAAGAGTAATAGTGCAAAACTTAAAATGGATATCAATATGACACACATTTATGGTGTGGTTAAATATAAATATTTACATATGGATATCTCACAGAGATGTGTCATCTCTGTGAGATATCTATAATATACATTAATTGATTAATAATGTCTCTGTGACATAAATCCAGCACTGTTCCGAAAGATTTGAACAAACTCAAAAATATTCTGAATTGTAAATACTGGTAAAAAAGAAATTTAACAAAAATTGGAAATAATATTTCCTGGCGTATCCTAGTGTAATGCTAGTAATTCGGATGAATTTCATTACACAATAAAGTATATTGCTCTCAAATTCCGTAAATCAATTGTAGATTTTCTCATTAGCGACATCTGTGGGGATTTAGGGGAATGAAAATGGCTTTGTACAGGCCGCATGGAAAGGCGGTTACAACTCATATGTGAAAGCTTTCCACGCAATTTGAACATATATACAACTTCCAAAAAATAAATAAGCATGGTATATTCTATCATGGGTGGAAATGGCGAATGTTACATTGTGTAAAGTGATCACTTAAGCCAACCATAAGATAGGTCATAAGTCCTATGTACACCCAAATGACTTCTATACCTACTTTCCCATAAGAAATACAGTTTCATCTCTGTGAGATATCTATAATATACATTAATTTAAAATACTGAAAATGCTCTACAATTTGAAATACCTGACATCAACTGAAACGGTTTACCGAATAACACAGCAATTAAACATTGATAACATTAAAAAAATCGAAACACTAAAACTCACTCACAAGCTAAAAATTGTGAAATATAAGACGAAGATATTAAATTACACAAAATATAAAGAAATCATCAACAATACACCCTAACTCAAGCCAAAACAAGAACAGGACAATCACGACTTATTTGCAACGGATTAAAATTATACAACGACCTACCACAACAGACCAATCAATTGACTGCTAACAATTTCAAAATAGAAGTGACAAAAATGCTAAAACTCAGCCAAATATAAAAAAATTACTTTGTGTCTATCTGTGTCTTTGAACTATCATGTAAAATGTTATCCATAGACCTTCCAGGTTTATTATATTTTAAATTTTAAAAAAATACAGTTGTAATATGACTGCCTATCTACGACATGGACACCTCATCCAACGACGCAGCCTCCTCAAATAACCAACCGGTAAAATAACAGAACCTCCGACGTCACGCGATGGCTCACGCGTCGAGTTCCGGTAGCAAAATAACCAACCGTTCCAATAACACTAAACCAGTCCGAGCGACCTTCAAACATTTTGGGGGAGACCAGATTAGGGCAAGGTCAGAATATAATGTATACAATTAATATTATAATCAACCAATAAGTGGTTGCTTCCGACTTGGTTATGAAAAATTATGCGTGGATTGTATCGACGTTTTGACGATTTAATTAATTTATTATTTATATTTATTAACCAGCTAGCTGCAACCCGTCAAAAACTACGGTACATTTACATGCCGGCTCCTGAAGAATAAGCATTTAACAGAATGTTAGTAAACTTAGTAAAAACCACTACCATATTTACGGTCTACCGGTTTCGAGACGTACCCGTCTCTTCGTCAGGACCAACACTACACTACTATATTCACAACACTATACACCCCAACCATAGAATTGTTAAAATATCACCACTATTTATCACATGCGTGTTAATCTTATCAGACACAAGCATGCACTGATTATAGCCTACTGAACAATTCAGGAATCTAACGAGAGAGAGTGAGTGGGGGCGGGGTCTAAAGTGGGTGTCTAAAGTGGGTGTTACCACATATTTTGTGAACGTTAAATTAAACAAAGGGCTATATGGAAAATTAATTTGGTTATTAATGAGAGGTACTCTATTATTCACCGCCTCCCTAATGTAAAAAATTCTAAATTATTCAATTTTAACCTTTATTATTAATATTTAATATTTTCAGCCCTATTTTTGGGTCATATTTATGATTATTTTCTATTTACTTATTTAAAGTCGACAACTATGAAATAGTAATAATGATTTTTTTAATCAAAATATTGAATTTTTTAAAAATATATTTCCCCTGCCGACAGTTAATGGTACTATTTTAATCCATGGCGATTGGGGAAATTGTGCGTGCGTAAATTAACGCGACATCAAAATTAATATAATAAATAAAATAGTCATCAAAATAAAATGAAAAAAAAAATTCCAGTACCGGAAATCAAACCCGAGCCTCCTGGGTGAGAGCCAAGTATCCTAGCCACTACACCGCACAGGATATGTCATTAATTTCGGAGAAAATGTTTATAAAGCCAGTGTACCTAAAGAAAACCTACCTTATCTTCGTTCAAAAACTCACTCATACACAACATCCATTTTCTAAACGATGACCTGAACCTATAGATCCATTAAATCAATCATTCATTAAATACTAATCGCACTACATTCAAACACAAAATATACAATACACATAAATGTACATGTAAAATATAATTAATTGCAAAAATACATATTACTAGAGCGTGCCGAAGACACCTGTAATTGGGATAATGGGCATAGTCTTCACTATAATGTTTATTATCAGAGTATCATGTACCTATTATCCTGTTAATGTCTCTAATAAAAAAAAAAAATATATATATATATATATACTGTGCGCTCTATAATAATCTTTTTAGGTACATCTGGTTCGCGACTTTTCCAAGTTCTATATGTAGTCTCTTTTTGAAGGGTCCCGCACGTGGTGGCAATCTCCGTAGGTTTCCGCGTTCGATTTTCCTCGCCCGGGGTTCAAGTCCCATCTCCGGCCGTTTAATTTCTTTTTTAGCCGGGAATTTACCAAGAAGTATCTTCCTGGCAAACCTGGAAGGAAGGTGACCGGTGGATCGCCCCAGATTAAGCTGGGAGGGAGAAGCAACAAAAATGTGCATGAAAACAGAATGGGTCTGGAGCAGCGCAAGACAGGGGAATATGGAAGCGCCTTGTCGAGTCTTTGGGCCCCCGACCCTACAGGGACAAGGGGATGAAGATGATGAAGAGTCTTCAACAAACAACTGAAAATACTTGTGTTGGGGAGGAGGCAGTTCAAAAATAATAAGATGTTCAAAAATCGATGTGATTATTTACAATTAAAACTTGTCAAAAGTGTAATATATTATGTACAGTTCTTCTGAGTTATAGTTATTAAGTATGTATAGTTTTGAATTCTTCTTACACCAGCATGCATTTGCTGCCTGGGGATATCTATACTAATATAATATATATATTAGTATATAATATAAAGAGGTAAAGTTTGTAAGTTTGAATGTAGGAGATAATCTCCGAAACCACTCATCCGATTTCAAAAATTCTTTCACCAATATTTGGAATGGACTTTCAAGGTGGACATGGGCTATATATTATCTCGTTAAAATAAAATGGCTTTTCGTGGTGACCTATTTTACAACTATTGTCAACGAAAAAATGGTCGAGCGGTTCATTTTTTACGAACGCTGCCTTAACGGTAAGAGATGTTTAAATACTTCCTAAAGAGAAGTTGTAGAACTCAAAAAGTTATCTAAAAAAGTCCACGACTACATATATCTATATGTCAAGGTTAATACACAAATTGATAATTTATTTATTTATTTATTAACGCCCTATAGGGCTTTTACAACAGATAGGTAAAGTGTACATTAATAGAATACATAGTTTAAAGAAAAAAATAACATAATAATAGTAAACACAATAATGACATAAAGCGGAAAGAAAATACTTAAAATACAGATATAAATATATAAAGATAAATATAATATAAAGTAAAAAGCAAGTACATAACAAGCAGTAGCATAAGGAAAACATAATGTAATAGAAAATCAAAAACAAAAAAAGTAATAATATAGAGTGAAAAGCAATAACACAAGCTTTAAGAGTCATAATATAATTAAAAAATTACATACAAGTACAAATCAATTATTTAAATCCAATTAGAAAATACTAGTAATTTTTCAATACGCTTTTTAATATATGTTTGTATAATATACAGTTATTGGCAAAGACGTCAAGTTGCCCGTATCTGTTTGCTAGTCTAGGAAGCCTTTGCAGTGGTTATATGACTAAAGGTATGTAATAAAATGAATAAAAGATATGACTAAAGGTTACTACAAATCTACCCGTGTTTTAAGCTAGTTTTTTTTATATATATTTATAATTACTCTGTTTCTACGTGTCTAAAACATTAATATGAATAAATAAAAATTAAGTATTTCAAAGCCGGTGTTACATATTCGCCTGTCGCCTGACATTTAAACAGAAGGGTTAGGCGTTTGTAGAGAAATTCCACCGAACCTGTTCGAACGTAAAACTGGGCTTACGGAATATTTCGAGCCTTATGGAGAGGGTGAATCAAGGAGTGAACCACAACCTTTTCCATATAAACCGTTCGTGTTAACAATATTTGCGAGAGGTCTTTCTGTAAGTAAATCAAACGATTACTGACGATGCAATACTTCCAGCTGCGTTGGCAAAAAAGTCAGTCAGATTTGTGGAATTTAAAGAAAATTTTGCAGCACATGGCTCGAAAGTTGAATTGTTTAACCGGTCGGATGCCGCGCAATTTCGCGCACAATTGCTGTTTTTTAGACACTTTTTTGTGATGGTTATATTCATGTAAATATCAACAATAATCGCTAAGAAGTTACAGTTTCTGGATTATTAATATACAGACTTCAATAATTACTTATATTTCAATAATTACTTGTATAACGATCACTTATCCATTAATTATGAAAATGAGTAACGAAATTTATTGTCCGAAACGTACGCACATGCTTGTCGAATTAAACCATGGAAGCAATAACACGGAAGATATATAGATTTTTAACAGATTAACACAATTAACGCGCGGTTCGAAGACAACATCTGGAATGATATTCCAAAACATCAGCTCTGATGATGGACCCTGCAATGGGATCCGAAACGACGACCAGAAAGGTGATAAAAACACGGCATCATACCCCAGAAGACACAAACCAGAAGATTCTGAGTCGCCGTAAAAACCTAGAACATTCTTAATTATATTTTTGATGTTTAATTTCTAAGTTAGGTTAGGTTAGGTTGGAAATGTGTCAAACTCGAATGCCTACACGGTAATATATCATCTATATTGAGGATAGAACGCCAAAAGAGCGTTTGTGATTATTTTGAACTTTGTGAATGTGATTACTTAACTGCTAGTTAGGTATATAATAAAAATAAATGTTCAAAGCATATATTTGTTTATTTTTCATGAAAGTATGTCGTATTGTAGGAGAAAAGAGATAATTTTATTATTATTATTATTGAATGGATAAAAACGCGTACTGCTTAGCGTACTACACGATTACGTACTACGCGTACGTGAATCACTTAATATTCCGATTCTCTAGGCAAGTTCAAGTATAAAACTGCATTCAGCGAGCCACATATTATGAAGCAATATATTCAAGTGATACTGAGTTCTCTTGAGTATTGAAATATAAAAGTGGCTCGATGATCTGGGGGCCACATGAGGGCAAGTACTCTCTTACGGTGGAGAAAGTCCAAAAGAAGTTTCTGAGATATCTCTACATGAGAGAGTACGGGCATTATCCTTGGCTTTACCCAACCGAGTTTCTCCAGGATATGCTTGGCTACAATAGTGTAGAGACTAGAAGGAATGTGTATTTGATTACACATTTTTATCGATTGTTGCGCGGTATGATCGATAATCCTGAAATTATGCAAAGCATTGGTTTGTATGTTCCTGATTAGACATTACACATCGTCAGCATAGATTGTTTCACATTCCAATATACAGGACCAACCTGCCGATGGTTATGCCTGTTGGAAGAGCCACAGCTATGCTGAACAAAATCGCTTTGGATATTGATATATTCCATGTCTCTGAGGGGATTTTCCGAAGCGGGATTCTCCTACACCTTTACCAGATTTTATGTTATTTTTAAATTATTAAATATTGTTATTTTGATATATACTTCCATAATATGTATGCCTTGAACACTTAGTTTGTAATGTACATATTATTAAATAAATTGAATTGAATGTGGTGTTAACTGATTCCAAATGAGGTTAATAATTTACCGAAGTGTTTTACTCGAACCCCATGGCGGCGGTGTGTGACTAAATCTTTAAACAGCCTTCGAAGACAGAGATTTTATGTGTTTATCTCAATAAAACGAGGCCACGGCTCCACCACTCGATTAAGTGATTTCATGGTGATGACTGTCTTAAATATCCGCGACATCTTCGAGGTGATGAGATCTTCGACATATCTGGTTTAGGCTTCGCTCGATTGAAGAAATTCACAAACAAACGCAGCCGAAACACTGGATAAGACAATTTTCATTCCGTGTCAGCTAGTATTTGCGACCGATTATAAAAAACCATATATTATCGTTTTTATACAATTTATATCATAAATAAATATTGTCGCAGGATCGTGGAGGTGAGAGGCGAATCAAACACTTGAAATTTATTAATGTTTTTATACAGGGTTATTTGTAAAACATTAATAACCTCGCAGGAATCTATATTCCTGCTTTGATTATGAGTCGAAAATGTTCAAGCTATAATGACCTAATATCAATAGTTATGGAGATATGCGACATCAAAGTTAACATTTTTTTAAAAATATTTCTGACTTATTTTTTGTAAAACGCTGGACTATCATTACAGTAACTTATATCAAACATGAAAAATTCATTCCCTTTAATACAAGTCAAATAAAATAATAAAAACCTTTGAATTCCAATTGGAAAACATTCCAATTGTAAAATTTTCAGGGGTTTTTATCGTTTTATTTAACTTGTATTGAAACAAATAAATTTTTCGTAATGGATATTAGTTACTGTAATGATAGTCCAGCGTTTTACAAAAAATAAGTCAGAATTATTGAAAAAAAAAATGCAAACTTTGATGTCGCATATCTCCATAACTATCGATATTAGGTCATTATAGCTTGAACATTTTCGACTCATAATCAAAGCAAGAATACAGTCCTGCGGGGTTATTAATGTTTTACAAATAACCCTGTATATCAGCAAAGTAACTGGACACGATTTTTTTTCATCATCATATCATAAATATGCTAGAATACAAGTTGATATGTTCGATACTGTTTTATTTTTATTTTTCAACAAACCAACCGTCAACAGGACAAAAAACCTTTGATTGTAATTGTAACCACGCCACCTCAAACCCACTCCCACCATAACAAAATATGTCTATATTTGATCATTAATTTCAGTGCATACATTATCCTGAAGAAGGGAGCATCGCTCCCGAAACACGTTGATTTTTTTTTTAAACAAAATTTTAGTGTGGTTAAAATAAACTTTTCATTATTTTATTTATAAAATGGTGCTGTAAAGTGAATATGAAAATTTTGAAGAAGAAATAGTTTGTTAAAGCCGTTGAAAGATACATTATTAAAAATTACGATTTTCCAGCCGTATGCTGCAAAATTTTCTTTGCGTTTCATTAATCTAACTGACTTTTTTTTAACAAACAGACCGTCAACGGGTCATTAATGACCCTGATAGATGGTCCTAAAGTGACATTAGAGCAGGTACAGAGTAAGAACGTTTTGTGAACATTTTTGAATATGACATAATTACACAATACACTTTTTTATGATAAATAAAAAATAAGCAATGTCTTAATGATAAAATTAATTGTAAATAATAATCAAAAAAAAAATTGGAAATTGATAGATACAATTTAGGAACGAGTTCTTGATTAGCAAGTTTTTTTATTTATAAAAAGTGTTTTACACTTTTTATAAATAAATAATACACTAATAATAAAAAATGTCTAAGTGATAAATAAATTGTAAATAATATTCAGTATAATACAAAAACTATCACAAATCAATAATTACAATTCGGGAATGATTTATAGATAAAAAAAGTTTACGACGAGAGCACGGATTCCAAGGTCAACACCGTGTGTCCACGACGAGTATGTATTACACGCTCAAGCGACCGTCAACCAAGTTTATCAGTTTTGAACTGAGCCTGTTTCATAAAGAACTAACTTTATCTGTTATATTACTTATTTACTTACTTACCATCACGCCGTTTTCCCCGTGGGGGTAGGCAGAGAGAATAGAGCGCCACACTCTTCCGTCCTGACATACAACTCTCGCCTCATCCACAATCATACATCTTCGCTTGCAAGCTCGACGGTTGTTGAGGCTTCTAACGGGACCGTCTTCCAGTATCTGGTTAATCTGGTCATGCCACGTCTTCCGCGGTCGCCCTCTCTTTCTGGCGCCGTCAACACTTGCATTATATATCATTCATACTATTCTTGCCTCATTCATTCGCTCAACATGCCCAAACCATCTGAGCGACCCTTTTTTACTACGAGTTATGCTATATTTCCAAATAAATAAAAACCTCTTGTCATAAGTCGCAGGTCGTGGGCGACCTGAAGGAGCTCGACAAGGGAGGTGCAAAGAAGCAGAAGAAGATGTAATACAGAAACAGAATACTCTACTCGATATCGGAGATTACCTGCAATAACCATTATGAAAACAATAAATACAGTCTATATTCCATCAGCAGAATCACCGAAATGCTTGGAAGTCTAGAATCATTAAACATCGAATGACAATATTCAACAATGGTTTTCATCAGCTGGCGCTCTTCTGCAGTGAATGTTATCAAACAGATCTGCACAAGCAGGGGATAGACAATTGTCGTTTCCCGTAACATTTAATGTTTCGGCCACCGAGCCGAGCAGATGAAAACACAAACTCGGCTTATTCGAACTGGAAAATCGCATTTGCACGTCAGCTGTCTGTGAAAATTGATTAGTCGAGTCGCCACGCCGATTCGTTCTCATGGTCTACGGCTGACTTACCGCGACAACACCACCTACTGTGTTTCCTTCGGTTTTCAACCCGAAGCGCTTCCAGGCGCCGCACCGGGTGATAATATATGTATGTTTTCGTCCCTTGCGTTAGGAGGAGAACTTTGTAGGTCTCGGGAATACAGTAAAATTCATATACTTTATTGGTTATGCAAATATTGCACGTGACAATATTACAAATATGGCACAAGCTGTTACTGATACGCTAGCTGCGCGGTGAGAGAGGTACATATACCTGAGGCGGTCAGGGAATTTTTGTAGAAGAATGCAGGATAATAAGTTTATTCTTACTATCAGACATTTCCAGCATCCGGAATGTGTTTTTTTTTCAACAAATATTTGAATCATAAAGCTTTTGCACACTGATGATTCAACTATGCAATGATCGCAAACTGTCAAATTCGTCACATAAAGAAATTTCTTAAAACAATCAGATAAATAATAATATTGGATAACTTATATATCGCCGTTTTAGCGAATATTCACCTCAAGGGCGCTTCACACAGAAAAAATATTATCTTACAAAACAACTTACTACTAAAAAGTAAAAAACTTATTTACTATTACTTATTCACTAGATGACATACAAGAAATGGAATTAAAATTGAGTAATTAGTGTATATTATAGATATCTCACAGAGACGAAACTGTATTAATTATGGGAAAGTAGGTATAGAAGTCATTTGGGTGTAACAGGACTTATGACCTGTCTTTTTATGGTTGGCTTAAGTGATCACTTTACACAATTGTAACATTCGCCAATTGTGTAAAGTGATCACTTAAGCCAACCATAAAAAGACAGGTCATAAGTCCTGTTACACCCAAATGACTTCTATACCTACTTTCTCATACTTAATACAGTTTCGTCTCTGTGAGATATCTATAATATACACTAATTGATTAATAATGTCTCTGTGACATAAATCCAGCACTGTTCTGAAAGATTTGAACAAACTCAAAATATTCTGAATTGTAAAATTGAGTACTTTAATAGTTGGGAGTGCCTGAAAGAATTAGGTGTTTTCGCGGAGTGCACAATAAGAGTGGAAAACATTAACTAGCGTTGTTGTGGTCAGTTGGCTTGTAATATGTATGCCATTCTGTGCTTTACATCATAATCATTTAAGTCGTATCTGTATCCCGGCTGCAGACCCTGCATCACCTCCCCTCGCACACACCCATCCCGCATGGCTGGAACCTGGTTCTGGAACCTGAAATAATAATCCGGTACAGCAGAGCTGGAGAATCGCCTGTCTGCTGGGCTCGGCCCCATGTCGCCTGTACTGGCGATATCGATTTATTTTGTTTTTCTAGACTAGAATACCCCCTTAAATATCAGTAAAAATGTGTTGGGTAATTTGTAGAAGATAGAACATGCAGCACATAAATAGCCGTGTATTTACGACTCACAAATTATTCATCAACGGGTTTTCCACTAATCCTTGTTTTTTCCGGGTATATATATTTTTGTACCGAATTCCACGGCCGCTTTAATGTTATGGAATGCTGTTAACGAATGCGTGTACAGTTTTCGATGATTTTGACAGGCGGAACTGTACGCGTATGCGAGAAAGACGAATACTTTCAAACTTTGCAGATACGGATCGAGTAGTACATAACATCCACTTCTTCTTGTTCTCTGTGTGTTTGCGTGATTCATAGATATTCTAAATTGAGAATGTTTACGTATATCGACTCGCATCGTGCGCGCGCCTTGTCGTCTGTTTTATGACTGGTCTCTGAAGGATAGTCGAATTTATTTGCATCAGTGCTGTTTTCAGCTAAAAACAAAGGTCCAAAGATTTTCCACTCTAGAACACAAGGGATGTGGAGTATCCAAAGCATTAATGTATATTATAGACATCTCACAGAGACGAAACTGTATTTATTATGGGAAAGTAGGTATAGAAGTCATTTGGGTGTACATAGGACTTATGACCTATCTTTATGGTTGGCTTAAGTGATCACTTTACACAATTGTAACATTCGCCATTTCCACCCATGATAGAATATACCATGCTTATTCATTTTTTTGGAAGTTGTATATATGTTCAAATTGCGTGGAAAGCTTTCACATATGAGTTGTAAGCGCCTTTTCATGCGGCCTGTACAAGGCCTCAAAATATTCTGAATTATCCAAAGCATGTGTGAAGCGACCGCGCCTGGTGTATACTAATTCGGATAAATTAAATGCAAAATGCAAGAACATTCTGAATTGTAAACACATAAGAAATTGGGTGTTTTTGTAGAGTGTACAGAACTTAAAAATGCAATTAAACACATAAAAATCGTGGAAGTGACCATAATTGTATGCCATTAGTGTTTAATTATGATAACATTACCTGATTATTGAAATAAATTAGCACAATTTGTAATGTTGTTCTAGAGTAAGTTTATTTATGGTGAAATAGAAAACCGAGCAGCGCGAAAATCAGCTTCCAGCTGTCAAATTGACTGTGACTGAAAAGCGTTACCAGTTCGAATATTATTCCCGCGCGATCTATCCATTAAATAGCAAAAATAAAGTTTCTACGAATTTCGTCCTACAAATCTGGTCAACACAATAATTTTCTAACAGCCTTTTTCGAAATGCACAAACCGGGAGTCCCGACTTAAAATATGGCGGCCCTCGTAGCGCAGTGGGTATGACACTGGCTTCCCACACCGAGGGTTCCGGGTTCGATTCCCGGTGAGGTCATAATTTAATCTATGTGATTTACTCAAGCCTGGGTGTTTTGTGATGTATTTCGCTTCTGTAATTGGGCCTCATGGCCTGTTGAAGCGTAAAAAAAAAAAAAAAAAATCCCATATTAAATAAAATGATAAAAACTTTGTAAAAAAACTTTTTTCAATTTTCGCAAGGTTTTTATTATTTTATTCGACTTGCATTAAATGGAATGAATTTTTCATATTAGATATAAGTTACTGAAATGATAGTCAACGATTTGCAAAAAATATTGAAAAAAAAATGCAATCTTTGATGTTGCATATCTCCTTAAGTATTGATATTAGGTCACGATTGCTCGAACATTTTAGACTCGTAACATAGGCAGGAATTTACCGGCCAAATTTTTGCTGCTAGCTCTGGCACACCCTGTGTACAGGGTGTTCCGTATCTCGACGTCAAGCCGAAATGGGGTGATAGGCCAAGTCATAATAGTTATCAGAAAAATATTTTAAAAAATTTAAAAAAAACCGTCAGTTAAAACTGGGAAAAGAATTGATACTTGGTTTGGTAAAAAAGTGACATTTTCTTCCAAGCTTGAGCAGTTCGCTTTGAATTTTGGATAAAAGTTTACAGAAGCATTATTCAGGATTACGTAATAATAAAAAAAAATGAAGAAAAATAAAGATTTGTAGCGACAGGAGTGAAATCGCGTCCACAAAACTAATTTCGGTGATCGTGCTTTCGCGGTGGCTGGACCAAAGTTATGGAACAAACTATCTAACAAACTGAGACAAACTGACAGCTTACCACTGTTCAAAAAACAACTTAAGACGCATTTATTTAGACAATCCTATAAAAACCTATAAAATCTAACCACAACAACGCTAGCTAATGTTTTCCACTCATATTGTGCACTCCGCGAAAACACATAATTCTTTCAGGGACTCCCAAACTATTATAGTACTCAATTTTAATTCCACTTCTTGTATGCCACCTAGTGAATAAGTAATAGTAAATAAGTTTTTTCTTTTCTAGCAGTAAGTTGTCTTGTAAGATAATAATTTCTCTGTGTAAAGCGCCCTTGAGGTGAGTATTTCGCGAAAACGGCGCTGTACAAATTATCCAATTATTATTATTATTATTATTATTAAAAGACCGTCACAGGGTGTAGATTTTTTTGATTTTTTTTAAATGCTTATAATTTTTAAAACACACGACGGAATTTTTAAAATATTTTTCTGATAACTATTATGACTTGGCCTATCACCTGATTTCGGCTTGACGTTGAGTATATACCCACTGCGGTTCTTCCATATCTTGTCACGTTTGAACACGTAACAGACAATCATCCGTATTCTGAACTAAGAATTATTGCTATTTCTTGAAATCTGGAAATTTATTGTATAACACTGTGACGTCGTTTTTTTGACGTTTTATGTTTGACTTAATTAATTTATTTAATTAATTAATAAATTTAGACTTAATTAATGAATTCAATCAACTAGAAAGCTCATTATTCGTAATTGTGAATAACTTAATGTTTAGTGTATATTATAGATATCTCACAGAGACGAAACTGTATTAATTATGGGAAAGTAGGTATAGAAGTCATTTGGGTGTAACAGGACTTATGACCTGTCTTTTGGTAGGCTTAAGTGATCACTTTACACAATTGTAACATTCGCCATTTCCACCCATGATAGAATATACCATGCTTATTCATTTTTTGGAAGTTGTATATATGTTCAAATTGAGTTGTATTGTGGGATTTAGGGGAATGAAAATGGCTTTGTACAGGCCGCATGGAAAAAGGCGCTTACAACTCATATATGAAAGCTTCACGCAATTTGAACATATATACAACTTCCAAAAAATGAATAAGCATGGTATATTCTATCATGGGTGGAAATGGCGAATGTTACAATTGTGTAAAGTGATCACTTAAGCCTACCAAAGACAGGTCATAAGTCCTGTTACACCCAAATGACTTCTATACCTACTTTCCCATAATTAATACAGTTTCGTCTCTGTGAGATATCTATAATATACACTAATTGATTAATAATGTCTCTGTGACATAAATCCAGCACTGTTCTGAAAGATTTGAACAAACTCAAAATATTCTGAACTTAATGTTTGTTTACGTTTTAGAGCTTTCCGATTGATTGAATTCATTAATATCATACATGTTTAACTTAAAACATCGAAATTGGCGGCAATACAATGTTATACATACCTGTCAAGATTAGGATGAAGATCTGACATCCCAATATTGCTATTTTCAGAATATCACAGAATAGGCTCCTCGATAATTTCACTGCCTTATTAAACTTATTTCTTATAAATGTCGACCGGTCTTTTAAAACGATAAAAACATCAAAAACCCTACAGACTTTATCCATGATTCATATCTGTTGATTTGTGCACTAATCCAAGTAAAACATATTTTAGTTAGAATATTTTTGAGTTTGTTCAAATCTTTCAGAACGGTAGTACTGGATTTCTTGTCACAGAGACATCATTAATCAATTAATGTATATTATGGATGTCTCACAGAGACGAAACTGTATTTTATTATTATTATGGGAAAGTAGGTATAGAAGTCATTTTATGGTGTATATCGGACTTATGACCGATCGTATGGTAGGCTTAAGTGATCACTTTACACAGATCACTTAAGCCTACCATACGATAACTTCTATACCTACTTTCCCATAATAATAATAAAATACAGTTTCGTCTCTGTGAGACATCCATAATATACATTAATTGATTCATATTTTAGTTAATTTGTTGATATTCAAACCGCAGTCGACCGTGGTATATAAATAAGCCTAACCCTAACCCAACATCTAGTAGAAAAAATGTACAGTTGATTAATAATCAATTATTTATAGTTTTTTATGAGCATCCAAAATGACCTCTAAAAGGGAAAACAAATTGTATTCACACCGAAGGTTCACATCCAAGGTAAGGTGTTTCTCACGTATTCGACATCATATTAAGCATCATAGAAAAGAGGGGATATGTATTATTGCAATAGGTCAGTGACAGCTATGGGAAGCAATTTGGTGTGCAACCTAGATTGAAGGAGATAAAAAAATTATTAAGCTGAGGTAAATCACAAAACGGAAACGTGTTTCGCTAATATCTAAAAATACATCTAAGAATTTAAATGTACACTAAAGTGTAAAACAGGCATTATTTTCGGTTCAATTCAGTGCTGATAAATCGGAGTTTGTTGATTGAATGACGTTTTATTAGCTTGTAATGTTGCTCTTTTTAGGGAAATACACACATCGAATTGATAAATGTAAGCAGGCCTATCCTCATTACCTGCCTGGACAGGTATATAGCTAAACCTTTATTTTTACTCCCTTTATATTAACTCGTGGCGTCTGCTTGCTTGCTTGCCAGCTTGCCGTCAAAAAAAAACTTTGGATCGATTTTTGACCCTTTTCCCGTGATCCACTAGAGTTGAAACTTGGCAAGTAGACTCGTCGCGACGATCAAGAAGATCTATCAAATTTTCGTTAAAAAAAATTAATAATTATAGTATAATTTCGGATTTTTAGAAATTTTATTGGCTTTTTCAAATTGGAATCATTAGAAAAGTTTGATCAGCAACGGCGGCCCGATAACGTCGCGGAATATTTTCTTAATTTGAATTACTCCGTCGGTATACACAATAGCTACTTCACTACGAATGTCGAAAATCTAAATTGACTGACAAATGTTTTTAGAATTTAATCTTCAAAGCATGAAGTGTCTCAATCAAAGCTCAAAACATCTGATATTTTAGAAATATATTAAATTACTGTAAGTTTAGTGTTATGTTATAGTTTTAATTTGTCTTTAATTGTTGTTTTATTTTACAAAGAAAGGGAGTATAATAAAAACTTGGTTTTTATGGGTTACTTTTTTATTTAATTTCACTGGTTGTTTAGTTCCATACATATGTTGTATGGACTAATGTGTGATTTACCTCAAAATTTATTGTAGTCATTTAAAGTTTTTCATTATAAACTGTTGCATTCCAGTTTAAACTTCTTTATATTTACTGTGTTCTGTGAATGTTTTCGACGTGCTATCGAAGATTTTAAGACCTTGGTAAATTAGAAAATTTTGTGAATTGTTTTTCTTCTTCTTTTACGCTGTCGGTGCTTCTTGTATTGTATGAGTGAAAATCCTTTTTTTGTTTCACGCTCTTGTCATTAAGAGGTAATTAGGAATAGTTCCCTTGCTCGAACAGCAAGATTCAAAAGTTTATGAATTTCTTCTTCAAACACAGCAAAATTATTTTGTGGTGACATTATAATTATAATTTATAGAAATTAACTTTGTATACACCACTTTTTTATTGAAAAAATATCAACATGTTTCAAAGCCAATGGCTTCTTCATCAGGAATCTAATCATCATAAGGAATACATTTCAGAATATTTTTGAGTTTGTTCAAATCTTTCAGAACAAAGCTGGATTTATGTCACAGAGACATTGTTAATCGATTAATGTATATTATAGATATCACTTAAGCCAACCATTAAGATAGGTCATAAGTCCTATGTACATCCAAATGACTTCTATATCTACTTTCCCATAAGAAATACAGTTTCATCGCATTGGAATACATTTGTTATCCTGATGAAGAAGCCTTTGGCTTTGAGACATGTTGAATTTTTTTCAATAAAAAAGTGGTGTATTCAAAGTTAATTTCTACAAATTGTAGTTTATGAATTTGCTTATACTAAATTAAATTACGGTGGTATCTAGGAATTCGCTTCGGAATAAGTCCAACTCGATATACGTCCTGTTTGGAAGAGAATTTTTTTTATTTAGTATACGACCTTTTTTGGAATACGACTCGCGTGCGGACTCGGGGGAGGAGAAAAAAGAAGTAGCCTTCTTCTTCTTCATTCTCTTCTCCCACTTCCCATTTCATTTGGGGTCGGCTCTCCTTACTCTTTTTTTCACGATTCCCTATTCTGGGCCATCGCTTCGTCCAACTGGGCATTCTTCAGGTCCTTTTCCACACTACTCCACCATGTGGCGCTGGGTCGACCTCTACCTCTTTTATTTCTTGTATTTTGAGTGCGCAATGCACCGCATGATCTCCATGCCTCATTACATGACCATACCATCTCAGTCGTGATCCTTCACCTTTTCAGTAACAGGGACCACTCTAAAACTACCCCTGATATGCTCAATTCTCACTCTGTCACGCCTCGTTACACCCCCAGACCATCTGAGCATCTTCATTTCACTGGCATGGAGTTTTTGCTCGTGCACCTTTTTTACGGTCCAGCGTTCTGAGCTGTAGATCATTGCAGGTCTTACTGCAGTTTTGTGTACAAAACCTTTGGTCCTCACAGGTTACACGATTGTCACACAAAACTCAAACTCAGACGAGAACATTCTTCTAAATACTAGAATAATCTAGAAAGTTCGAAAATATTAGCACTCCACAATTAGAGAACGTAGATTCACGACTAATTTCCAAATGTCATCTCAAATTGCAAAGTCGTAAATTTTAATTAATTAAGTAATTACAGGGCATAAATAAATACGTCCTGTATATTTTTGAGTGTTGGCGTAGTAATCACCGAATTAGGCAGACTGACGTAAATATACACCGTGTCTATTTTTCAGTATTGGGGTAACATTCCCCAAAATAATATATTTTTTAATTTTTTTTATTAGGTTCTATTTAGATACAATTTGTACACGTTTAATATAATATTATGTATGTATAATGATATTGTTGATATTATTGTTCTTAATACTCCTCACTAGGGGTTCCTGTGCTGAGGCGTTTATACATATTTATTTCCTATTTTTAAATTACTACGTAGTTTTCAATACTCCTTCTAATTTATCTGCATCGACTTGTTTTAGACATACTTTTATCTTCTTTTTGAACTCTTCAATCTTTTCAATATTTTTAAGGTTGGAGGAAGGATGTTGTAGAGTCTTGTTGCAAAATAGATATAGCTTCTTTTTATCAATTTTTTTTTTATTAAAAATTCCGCTTCAACAGGCCAGGAGGCCCAATTACAGAAGCGAAATACATCACAAAACACCCAGGCATGAGTATATCACACAGATTAAAATTGTGCCCTCACCGGGAATCGAACCCGGTACCCTCGGTGTGGGAAGTCAGTGTCATACCCACTGCGCTACGAGGGCCAAAGTTGGCCAAAAGTTGTGTTGAAAGTTGGGATATTTCTATTTACCATTTTATTGCCTCTCGTATTATATGCCGGTGTTCTATTGTTTTGTTTTGTGTCTTTAAATTGGTGTAAGAGTGTCTTGGCATATATTTGTTTTATGTTCGGTACGTCAAAACATTTAAAGATCTCTTTTGAGGGCGTTCTGATTGGAAGTTTTAAAATGGTTTTTATAATGCTCTTTTGCGATATATTTAAATGGTTGATATAATTTGTTGTGGCAAATCCCCATGCTAAGATTCCATACTCATTATTATTATTATTTTCGCAACAAGTCCCTCGCAGGGAGACTCAAATAGGTCCCACTTTGCTATAAAACGTGTTTTTAAATTTCGAGTGTGTCAGAAACGACACGGACCGCACCTAGTGGCCAAAATTGACAAATGGCGGATATTTGGCTCGGCCGTGTTACAGGACCCTGAAATAAAGAACTGGAGCAATCCTCACAATTCACATCCGTTTAGTTGCGACATCGGCCGTCAGGGGCACGTTCAGCCACGGCGTTTGGCGACTTTTAACCGAAGGCTAGGGTGACTCAAAGTATCGTGAAATGATACACCGACAAGGTCGGTCGGCGAACTTTATTGGTGAACGCGCCCAAAGGGTCAGTTGTCACTCTGACGGAAATAATGGCGGGAAGTCTCAACGCTAAGCATGTGGATGTGGTCAATTGATAATGCAGTGACGCGTTGATAATTTGTCTATAACAGGGTATTTAAAATTAGAAATATATCAAGAATTTGATAACCATTTTATTAATAATAAATATACATCAAGGCTGACTGTGTGCGTGGTCACTGAACCTACGAGACCAAAGAATGTATGTATTTCTTTATTTTCTTTGCTCATTTGAATTGTGAAACGCCAATAGGCATGATGACAGTATTAAAGAATAAGTGATTTTAGAGATGAAAACCTTTTGAAAGGATTCTAAAAAATGATCCAGTTTTAATATAGGTACACATTGAGATTGATAAGATTTTCAATAAAATAAAAGTATAAAATTGTGCAATCCGCCATTTTAACTGAAACACCGGTCAGAGCGAATGACGTCACGCCTCAGTACCCATCACCGTGTCGCTGAACCGTTGCCATTGACACAATGCAATCTTTACTCAGGTTTGACGTCACGTAGACGCCATGACACCTTCGGGCGTTTTTGCGCGAAATTAAAAATATGTAGATGAAAATACAATTATTTGCGTAAAAACTTAGTTAATTACTGAAATAATGTTATTTTCGGTAACAGTAGACGTCATCATGCCTATCGAATAGTTTACACACGTTAATTATATTCTATGCACGCAAAATGCATAGAATATAATTTTGCATCCATTAGTACATGGTAGCATATAAAGCTAGCAGCAAAAACTTCGGGGGATAAAAAATAGACTAAAGAAACAATAGATAACTTTGGCTGAAATTTCGACAGTTACGGAGATAATTTATCTAAGTTTGACTTGTATCAAAGCGAATGAATTTTTAATATCTGTACTATTAAAACTCCATGTCTGTCTGTCTGTCTGTTCTCTATACAAATCTACACCGTTTGTCCGATTCGACTCAAATTTTGCATACTTATGCTTTAGGACCCGCCAGGTTCACAGGTGACATTTCCCTCCTCTCCTTTTACCTCTTACCTGATATATTTTCAATGCAAATCTGTACCGTTCGACAGATCGGATTCAACATTTGGAAACTTATTCTTTAGGACCCAGCGAGTTACATCAACCCTTGGTATTGGTTACATAGGCGACATTTCCCCCCTCCCCTTTTACCCCTGCCCCATCATTGATATATTTTCAATGCAAATCTATACCGTTCGACCGATCTGAGTCAAATTTGGAACCACCAATTTAGGACCAGTCGGGTAATATAGGCGACATTTCCCCTTTCCCCTCTAACCCATCCTCTTCTACCCCAGATATATTTTCTGTACAAATCTACACCGCTTCACCGATTGGAGCCAAATTTTGCATACATATTCCCGACGGGAAAAATAGGTCATATTTGTTACCTAGACATCCTATCCATCCCAGCCTTGATTAAATGGAAACATTTTTTTAATTAAAGGCTTTGCAAAACAATGGAACCTTTGTTTCCCTCCACAAATTTAATTTCAACTTAATTCTTAACCCATGTAATGCCAGGTACAAACACCTAGTTCAATACAAGTTACTTTCATTTAATCTTAAATTTTTTATTTTTTTTTAAATATAATATAAACCTAAAAGGTTTATAGATAACATTTATACATGATTCAATATAGGAATAAAATAATAATATAATTTAGATACAAAGTAATTTTTTTATAGTTGGCCGAGTTTTAGCATTTTTCACATCTGTTTTGAATTTGTCAGTGGTCAGTTGTTTGGTCTGTTGTGGTCGTTGTATAGTTTTAATCCGTTGCAAATTAGTCGGGATTGTCCTGTTTTTGTTTTGGCGTGTGTTATGTGATAGTTTTGAGCCATTCTAGTGTTGTGTTGGTGTTTTTTGTGTATTTTGTGTAATTTTATGTCTTCGTCTTGTATTTCGCCAATTGCTAGTCTGTGAATGATTTTAAGTGTTTCGATTTTTGTAATGCTTTCGATGTTTCATTGTTGTGTTATACGGTATACAGTTTCAGTTGGTGTCCGGTATTTCAGATCATAGACCATTTTTAGTATTTTGTTTTGCTGTCGTTGGAGCCTGTTTAGGTTACGTTTACGGTTCGTTTACGAAAGTTATCTCCGTAACGACATTTTGCACCATTACATTAGGATAGAAAGGCAAAATTATTTTGCGTTTATTTTTTCACGCTTCAGCAGGCCAAGAGGTCCAATTACGGAAGCGAAACACAAACACAACACAAAACACCCAGGCTTGAGTAAGTCACGTAGATTAATTGCGACCTTACCGGGAATCGAGCCCGGAATCCTCAGCGTGAGAAGTCAGTGTTATGCCCGCTCGGCTACGAAAATCGCTGAACGAGCTGAAAGCTACGTCTATACTGTAATATATCAATACTGTAATACGAGCTGAAAGCTACGTCATACTGTGATAAATCCGGCCGAGGTCCGTGTGCGTAAGTCCATATTTCTATGTACTTATTTTTGTGTTGTCTGTTTAACCCAAAAGGGAGTTTTCTTTTCCTACACCCTCAAATGTCCCGACCTGTTTGCTCCTTACATCCTGTGTACCCTTTGTGCCTTTATATTTACTGTACTGAAATATTTTGGTGGTTTATGTATATTTTTGAATAATAAAGAAGTGAACTGACGGGACAATGAGGGCAAAAATTTGGATGGCAGCCGTGCGGCCCAACTTTGCTTTGCAGTGCTGGGTTGCACGGTTTCCTTTAGCTTTAAAAAATGCCAACCTGGCGGCGAATAAGTAGGATATAATATAGGAGCTTTTGCTTATAAAACGGTCCTGGGAAAGCGGTGGGTCGGCCCTCATTGTGATATATCCGATGGGCATTACTTTAAAGGAGACCCTATCAATAAATTAGTTTTTTTTTAAAGATTATTGTAGAACAGAGACGAAGCTATATTATATGGGAAAGTGGGTATGGAATAAGGATCGAAGTCTGCGTTTAACATCGATTGAATAACGAAAATGATCGATAATTTTCGATAACGATAAATTTTCATGATCGAGTATCGTTCGATATCGATAATGAATTTTTCAATTATCGATCTCTAACGATAGCGATCGATAATGAACGATAATAGAATCATTTTTAAAACGATATCTGACGTTGGTCCTACAGAAACTATCAGTGCAAGTTCCACAGGATTGGAGGCAGATACAGAAACTAATTAAAGCATCTTAAAAAGTGATTAAAATAAGGCGCAATTTTTGCAATTTTAATTTGAGTATTTTTTGGGGTTAAAGATTTAAGGGACATTTTCGTTATTTAATGTTCCGGTAATTAAACATTTTTTTAAAATAGAGATGCAAACACGCATTACGTTTCGCATCAATATCCTCACTATTTTCAAACTAAGCTTAACGCTTGTGCTATGAAAATATGACTAACATGCTGGTGTAGTAGCGGCCCGAACCACCGAACACCAGATCCCTAGGCGACCATCATGACCACTACTAACTACCACAAACTAGTTACTCCATAATTGGTCATTTCAGATTTAAAGTATTGTAATAAAAATCCATGATATATTTTTTTATACCTGGAAAACTAACATTAAGGCCGCGTTTTATACTAATAACTAGCTGTTCGTACCCGGCGTTGCACGGGTGCAGGATTAAGTTGAAAATAAATTTGTCGGGGTAAACAAAGGTTTGATTCGAACGGTATAGATCGAAAATATACCAGGGGGAAAGTGTAAAATAATAGTGTTACACGCCGAGTCCTAAAGAATAAGTTTCCAAATTTTGAGTCCGATTTGTCGAACGGTACAGATTTGCATCGAAAATATATTTGGGGAAGGGGTAAAATAATAGGGGGAAATATCGCCTATGTTACCCGCCGGGTCCCAAAGCATAAGTATGCAAAATTTGAATCGAATCGGACAAACGGTGTGGATTTGCATAGAGAACAGACAGACAGACAGACATTGAGTTTTATAGGTATAGATAGATAGCTTAAGCAAATTTATAATAAATTCGACAGAGTTGACCCGCTAAATCATTCCGGTATTTATAAACTAAATTGTAAATTGTATTTATAAACTAAATTGTAATGAAGCTGTTCGTGCCCGGCGTTGCACGGGTTAAGGATTAAGTTGAAAATAAATTTGTGGGGGTAAACAAAGGTTTGATTCGAACGGTATAGATTCGCATCGAAAATATATCAGGGGGAGGGTAAAAGGCAAAAGGTGAGGGAGGAAATGTCACTTTTGTTACCCGCCGGGTCCTAACTAATAAGTTTCCAAATTTTGAGTCCGATCGGTTGAACCGTAAAGATTTTCATTGAAAATATATCTGGGGTCAGGAAAGGGGTAAAGTAATAGGGGGGAAATGTCGCATATTTTTTATTTTAAAGTAGAGATGCGAACACGGGATACGTGTCACATCAATATTCTTACTATTTTCAAACTAAGCTAAACGCTTGTGCTATGAAAATAGGACTAACTTGCTAGTCTGGAGTGAGATGCGACGTTATGCGACCTGCGACCTTTGGATCACGAGGCGAGTGTCCAAACCACAAAACCAACAAGCTACTCATGTTATGTTGCCAGCCGGGTCCTAAATAATAAGTTTACAAATTTTGTGTCCGATCGGTCAAACAATACATATTTGCATCAAAAATATATCGGGTGAGGGAAAGGGTTAAAATAATAGGGGGGAAATGTCACACATGTTACCCGCCGAGATCTTAAGAATAAGTTTACAAAATTTGAATCCGATCGGTCAAGCGGTACAGATTTGTATCGAAAATATATCAGCGGAGGGGTAGGGTTAAAATAATGGGGGGGGAAATGTCGCGTATGTTACCCGCCGAGTCCTTAAGAATAAGTTTCCAAATTTTGAGTCTGATCGGTCAAACGGTACAGATTTGCATCGAAAATATGTCAGGGGGAGGGGAAGGGGTAAGAGAATAGGGGGAAAATATTGCCCATGTTATCCGCCGGGTCCTTAAGCATAAGTATGAAAAATTTGAATCGAATCGGGCAAACGGTGTGGATTTGTAAAGAGAACAGACAGACAGACATTGAGTTTTATAGGTACAGATGTAGCACTGGGCGGGCTTGCCGTACCTGGCGCACCCAACGAACGCAATTTGCTATTAATTTAGTTACGGCACGAAACACAGAGAGGTCGAAAAACAAGCAATAAAAGTGATATCGAGGGAATAATATATTTAATTTTAAGTGTCGCCAGACGACCGCAAATAAGTTAATTTTACTAACTAACTGTATCAATTTTATAGTGTTCATGAGCTCTATGTATTGTGATACTTTTTGAAGTAGCGAAATATTTCTAGCTGCGGTAGCCAATAAGAAAAATTGGTGTAAAAAGAGCTCTCAAAACATTAAAAAAAGACATGAATTAAAATTAAGATGCAATTGATTGCAAATTCAAATCTATGAACTTATACATAGGTATAAAATTAAAAATATATACCTATGTATAAATGTTTTCTCGAAACCCTCCTAAAATCTTTAAAATATCTCATTTTTCATAGTTACTCTTTAGGACCCGGTGTAAAACAAGATCACGCTAGCTCATACATATATCCGTTTAAACATATTAAACCTTTTTTAACTACATGACATCGATAACAATATTTTTTTTGCAAAGGATGCAATAGGTTTTGATTGCGGTCCATTCTAAATTTTACTCAGTTTTATTCTAGGACCCTGAGGATAATGTAGTCACTCTATTCCACCCCTAAAAATCCCACTCCTGCTGCCTATATCAAATTAGATGAAGAAAGAGAAGATGAAGAGTAGTTTGTTGGTCTTGTGGTTAGGACTCTCGCCTCGTTATCCAAAGGTCGCGGGTTCGAACCTCATTCCAGGCCAGCAATTTAGTCCTATTTTCATAGCGCAAGCGTTTAATTTTGTTTGAAAATAGTAAGAATATTGATATGACACGTATTCCGTGTTCGCATCTCTATGTTTAAAAAAATATATGTAAATAATATGTCAAATAATTATCCAATTAAAATTTTAATGGATTTTGGGGATAAGTGCCGTAATCATTCCCAATAAAGTAATAAATATAATCCCAATAAATAAAATACTAATTTTTCTAAATTTTATGGACGATTGAATCTAAACGCGTGTACGTATTGAAAAAAAAACTCGTTTGAAAACAATTTAACCATAACGACAAGGACAAATTTTGTAGATCAAACAAAAAATTGATTTATTAGAAAGCTTTCAAGAATGTGGTTACATTGTAGGACGTCTGATTGGAAGCAGTCTAGTGACCACAAATATCACTGTATGATCGTACCAAAATAAAAATAATGAGTAATGTAAAATTGTCCATTGTCTTCTGCATGTATGTGTACGAGATGTATAGTGAGATTAAAAGTTTAATGGGGTATTCTAGTCTAGAAATAAAAAAAACCGTTTTTTATACATATGTATTTCCAAAGTTTAGACATTCAAGAGTATGTCCTCAAAGGAATTTTTCAAAATTACAATTATTTACCGAGTTACAGCGATTTGTGACGCGGGAACTAAACTTTGCCGACCGGAACAAATCAGAAAATAGACGGTAGACGTTGCCCGACTGGCTACCCTACTAAGAAAGGTTTTATGGATTACCCCATAAAACCTTTCTAATACTCTATACCTATATAATTTATATTTAACTGAAGTTCATGGCAACGTATTTTGCTGAAATCTTTTCGTTCTAATATTTAGTTCAGGTTGTTTCGAGTCAATTTTTAAACGCGTTTTTCTGGCGTGACTTACTTAACATTTTGTGTGAACCTTCTCTATACATTCCTCTGTGGCAGGAAGTAGAATTGTAACAAAATTTCAATATTTACCATTTTAAAAAATTCAGAAAAGTCAAAAAAAAATTTAAAAAAAATTTCAAACATCATTATTTTATTTTATTTCTTCTGTAGCGGCATCCTTTTTGAATAAGAATCGATCTTTTTTTATTGTTTCAGATTACTAGGAGAGTCAACCAGGGCGCACCATTTTTTGAGACCCCTCACTTTATCAGCCTGTTTTCATCAACTTTTTGAATTAGAATTTTTTTATGTATTCTTCAAACATCAATAAAAGTCTCGTAAAATAATGGATACCAAAAATGTTTATTTTATTGCACTTGAAAAAATACCTAATTTAATGCCTCTAGACTAAAATACCCCCTTAAAGCGCTACTTACTTACTAGGGAAAATTTCACGGCGGATAACATTGGTATCTCATTCCAATGTTATCTATATATTACTGAAATAAAAACGATAAACTCATTGGTCGAACATAGCAAGTTGTATCTAGCAATGCGTAGCTCGAGATCGACACAGCTAAACTACACCACACATCTACAAATTTGTACTGAAATTTGATGAGCCCTGTACGTGTGAAATTTTCGAATTTTTATCTGGTACGCCAACAGAGATAATGCAAGTTAAATATTTAAAAGAATTTAATTTAAAATCAGTTTTTAAGAGGGTATAAAAGGTATTTAATAAGGTTAGCTACTCACCCCTGATATTTTATAGAAAGCATAAAGAATACATATATATATACAGGGTTATTTGGAAAACATTAATAATCTCGCAGGACTATATTACTGCCTTGATTATGAGTCGAAAATGTTCAAGCTATCATGACCTAATATCAATAGTTATGGAGATATGCGACATCAAAGTTTGCATTTTCTTTTCAATATTTCTGACTTATTTTTTGTAAAACGTTGGATTATCATTACAGTAACTTATATCGATTACGAAAACTTTATTCGTTTCAATACAAGTTAAATAAAATGATAAAAACCCTGGAAAACATTCCAATTGGAATTCGGAGGTTTTTATTATTTTATTTGACTTTTATAAAAGGAAATGAATTTTTCGTATTCGATGTAAGTTACTATAATGATAGTCTACCGTTTTACAAAAATAAGTCAGAAAAACTGAAAAAAAATTGCAAACTTTGATGTCGCATATCTCCATAACTATTGATATTAGGTCATAATAGGAATATAGTCCTGCGAGGTTATTAATTTTTTCCAAATAACCCTGTATAGCGTGTTCTTCTTCGAGAAATTATCCTACAAAATTGAATTGAAAAGAATTTTATTTATTCGCGTTCAGTAACATTCGCTACAAAGAGCACATAAACAAAAATATATTACGTAAGTTAATAAATAGTGTTTGTAGAGCAGAATATACTGAAGAATAATATACTGAATAAATCAGTGCTGAGTAATTTAGAAAATTGTTGATGCCTGAAAATACGAAAAACGGCGTGCAGTGTAAAAATACACCACTACACACCACATTTACTTTTACATGCTAGTGTAGTGGTTGTTGTTACGAAGAGACGGGCATACTCGTATCTCGAAACCGGTAGACAAAAATAACATAACTAACATTTTATTAAAATGCCTGACCACAGCGTTAATACTTTAAATATTACAAATATTAATAATAATAAAATATGTTCTCGGTGTTTAAAGCTAAATTGCCTTTAAGATCTGGATAAATTCGTATTTATCACATTATTAAGTAAAGTTTTCTGTTTTTTTAATATTTTTTTAATTTAAAATATAATAGAACCCTTAAAGGTTTATGGATAACATTTTTACATGATTCAATATAGGAATATAATAATAATATAATTTAGATACAAAGTCATTTTTTTATAGTTGGCAGAGTTTTAGCATTTTTGTCACATCTGTTTTGAATTTGTCAGTGGTCAGTAGTTTGGTCTGTTGTGGCAGGTCGTTGTAATTGTTGTGTAATTGTCGGGATTGTCCTGTTTTTTTTTTTGGCGTGTGTTATGTGATAGTTTTGAGCCATTCTAGTGTTGTGTTGGTGTTTTTCGTGTATTTTATGTCTTCGTTTTGTATTTCGCCAATTTCGCGTATTTCATGCTTTACCTCTGCTCGTTTTAATAAAATATAATGACATGTAACAATGCATAGTTGGGTTAGCTTCACATGGAAGAAATACACGATGCGCTATTTTTACATTTATTTGGGATTCGCAATTCCTAAAATCCAACAAGATCGAGGACGCTAGAATTTATTGTTCCCACCTTGAACATTCAATTACCGGTATGCTTATGCACTGGAACGCAAACTCCAAACTGTGAGGCCGAAATAAAGAGATGGCTTATATTAAATAATACGGCTTACCTTTAAATATCTAATCGAATGTCGAATTATGGCACTGAGTAAATTTTCATTTTGTTCATTTAAAATATTATACAAGTATTGTTTTAAAAAACTTTATATAAAAAGCGAACCTACAGATAAGCGCCAAACTAAACCGCTACTTCAAAAAAGACAAAGTAGAGGGTGGGGTATTTAACATTGATTATCTGGAAAACAATTTTGCAATTGATCACTGACTTTTAAAAATGTTTGTATCTTTTAAAAGCTTTTTTTATTTTTTTATTAGACACAACAGAATAATGGATACACGATACATAAAGTGCGATACATTATTATTTAAGACTCGGCCCATTATCCCAATTACAAGTGTCTTAATTTTATCAAAATGATATTAATTGTAAAATATATCCACACTGGCTATCAGTCAGAAATATGATAATTTAATTTCATCACTTGAGTACTAAAAACGGGGAGAATAACAAATAATCGAAGATTTCCACGTAACTCTGGACGTTTTAAAATAAATCGGAAATCACTAGAAGGATCTAAAATAAACGGTGAAAAATGTATGAGACGGGGTAATGCCGTGACAACGCACAAATGTTTTGACAGCGAATCAAGACCATAGCAGTGAAACCAACGGCAATCCGGTGAGCGTCAAATCGACTAACGAAATAAATTAAGAGAGTGCATACCGGGCACTCTATGGTGAAGTAGTGCGATCACAGACGAGTGACTAGTGCAAAATTAGTGTGAATTAAAAACAGTGCTCTAATTAAATTTGTGTACAGTGACTTTAGTGATTAGATAAAAATATTAATTAATTTTAAGTGTTTCATTTGTCTCCCACTGTCGCGATCCCGTGACAAAATTTCATTTTAATTGGTGGTAAAATATTTTATTTTAGTTTAAAAGTCTTAAATGTATAGAGAACAGGTAGTCTTAAATATATAGAGAAAAAGTAAAGGCAAGTAATATCCAAATTAAAAAAAAATAATTAAAAAGGTTTTGAATGCAGTCACCGAGGATTACTAATTTAAAATGCATAGAATTCTAGATGTTATGTATCTATCCCTTCCAAAATCATGGTCCTATAAATTTATAGGCCATGTTTCCTATGAAATCTCGAATCCAGTACAATATAAATTAGTAAAAAAATGTTTTAATCATATTATTTGTGTATATCTACTTTTTTTTATTTAATTACACCAACATGTTTCAGAAAAACCTTTCTATCGTCAGGGTGTTGTATGACTGTCAAAATATCAGAATGATATGTCTTTTGTCTCTTGTTTTTCTAAATTATTTTTAATTTTTTTTTTAAATATTGTTACTGAAGTTCTTGATTACTCCCAATTATTGAAAAAAATTTTTGAATTGGGCTATAGTTAAATTTAATTGATTATTAATAATATTTTGTGCATTACTAATTTAATTTCTAAATTATTTAATTTAAGACCAAAATTATTTAAGTGTAAAATAAAAAGTCCTAAATTTTTATCAAAACCGAGATCATTTTCTAATAAATAAAATGCAAAAAAAAAATATATATAAATTAGTAATTGTCGACGACTGCATTAAATTTTTTTTGGATACTGCCGCCTTTGCTTTTATACACCACATATATTTTATTTTGATTGAAGTATACTAATATTGGTTAACAATTAATATTGAAAAAAAAAAGATTTTTTTCTTGTTGGATGTTTCCACCATCCAGGGGATGTCCCGTAGTGTAAAGCTGCTATTTATAGTATAGAAAAAATATAATATGGCTAGTAGCAAGAACTTGTGAAAAACGGGGGAGTCTTTTTCATTCAGTTTTGAATAGGAAATATTTTTTACACTTTTGGTGAAATGTCAACAGTTAAGGAGATAAGCGACATCAAAGTTTGTGTACATTTTTTTCAATATTCTGACATATTTTTTGTAAAGATTTAGACAATCAATCATGCGTACACATATATGTATTTAATTAAATTATGTAAATAACAACTCGTGCATCTCTTGTGTGCTGTAGCCATCTATTTTTATTATTATCATATTATTATGAATATATATTTTATTATTATTATTATTAATATTCTGTTGTGAGACTGAAATGAGAGAGAAATAGAGGGAAGAGGTTAAATATGTTTAAGTAATGTGTAAGTATTATGTGTATACGTGTGTATGTGATTGGTGGAGTTTATATTGACAGATTCAGAAAGAGAAAATATTCAATAAAATATAAAATACACTATATTTTTTTCACTTTAGGTTTGGTATTAATTTATTTTTGAAGATTGTCCGTGAGTCCAAAAAATTTCCAAGTCTATAATTTTCTCATCATAATTAATATAAGTTCATAATAATTCAAATTAATGAAGCAGACTCTCCGAAAAATTTTTCTAGCTCGAAACTACCTGCATAAATAAATGCACACATAGAAATGCATATTATTTTGCGTATAAATATTTTAAATAATTTATTTTCGTTTTTTCGTACTGATCCCAGTTAAAAATCACAGAACGTATTGCACTTAATAATTTGTATTGGTTTTGTTACGTTACATTAAATCTGATTAGATAACAGTTCCGACAAAAGTACTCACCTGTATAAAAGAGCGGGAAAGGCGTATTCCGCAGTGGAGAAAGAATCAAAAAGTACGCAGATACTATTTTGAAAATACCATCATGCAACAAGTTTCGCGGTTTGAAATCGAGTCGAACAATTTTCGTGCAGAACGACAAAATGCCGATTTATTTTACGCGAAGGAAACGCCGCGTTCGCGAAGAGAAATCGGCGAATCGGCGCGCGCGCGACGGGAGAGATCGCGACTGGTCCGACTAAGAGTCAAGTCAACACTGGACCGCCAACCGGTTACCACGTGGTGGAGCGCTTTATTGACAGCTCGGCAGGCGCCGAAAGTGCACGGGTGCAAGTCCAATCTAGCCAGGAACCGCTGCGTGACGAGTCCTTCGGGTGCAAAGCCTCCCTGATGGAAATCCCCCTCATTTGTGAATATGTATAGAGAAGCATGACCATTTTTAACATGATATTTATATGTTTATTTTTCGTCAACGGGTTTTCTTAGTCATTGATATTTGTGTACGTCAGTGGTATAGTTAGACGATGGAATCGTAATAAGATGAAGGAAAGGCAATTGAGATGGTACGGCCACGTTGGACGCAGAGCACCTGATCACATTGTTAACCAGGCGATCCCCATGGATCTTCCCCTAATTACATCCAGAGGAAGACCGAGAAATACATGGGTGGTGCAAAGGGATGGTCAGATTCAGAGGCACGGATTAAGTGACGTCATCCAGGACAGTCTAAGGACGAGGATAGCTGACTTCAACAGTCAACGATGACAGAGTTGGGATGAAGTCACGGAGAAGAAGAAGAAGTGATATAATTAGTCAGAGCCTTTGGCCAATTACAAGAAACCCTAATTCTACAACAGTAAGTACAATACATGCGTAGGTCAGATAGTAATTCAAGTAGTCAGATAGTAAGTTGATATGTGTGTGTATGTTCATGTACGCGTGCATGTGTGAGGGGAAGTGTCACCTCGCAAGTTTACCTCTTACAGAGTTAATGAAATGCTCGAAATTTAAATATAATATGTCAAGATCCGCTATCAAGATATAAATATAATATGTCAAGTAAGTTGGTGTGTGTGTTGTTCATGCACGCGTGCATGTGTGAGGGGAAGTGTCACCTCGCAAGTTTACCTCTTACAGAGTTAATGAAATGCTCGAAATTTAAATATAATATGTCAAGATCCGCTATCAAGATATAAATAATGTCAAGTAAGTTGGTGTGTGTGTGTATGTTCATGCACGCGTGCATGTGTGAGGGGAAGTGTCACCTCGCAAGTTTACCTCTTACAGAGTTAATGAAATGCTCGAAATTTAAATATAATATGTCAAGATCCGCTATCAAGATATAAATATAATATGTCAAGTAAGTTGGTGTGTGTGTGTATGTTCATGCACGCGTGCATGTGTGAGGGGAAGTGTCACCTCGCAAGTTTACCTCTTACAGAGTTAATGAAATGCTCGAAATTTTAATATAATATGTAAGATCCGCTATCAAGATTATAAATATAATAGTCAAGTAAGTGGGGTGTGTGTGTATGTTCATGGCACGCGTGCATGTGTGAGGGGACGTGTCCACCTGCACAGTTTCCTTCTACAGAGTAATGAAAAATGCTCGCAATTTTAAATATAATATGTCAAGATCCGCTATCAAGATATAAATATAATATGTCAAGTAAGTTGGTGTGTGTGTTGTTCATGCACGCGTGCATGTGTGAGGGGAAGTGTCACCTCGCAAGTTTACCTCTTACAGAGTTAATGAAATGCTCGAAATTTAAATATAATATGTCAAGATCCGCTATCAAGATATAAATATAATATGTCAAGTAAGTTGGTGTGTGTGTGTGTATGTTCATGCACGCGTGCATGTGTGAGGGGAAGTGTCACCTCGCAAGTTTACCCCTTACAGAGTTAATGAACTGCTCGAAATTTAAAAATAATATGTCAAGATCCGCAAAATGTTATAGGTATCAAGAACACGCTTAATTATGGAGGTTTTGCCGTAGTTTGTTCTGCAGAAGATGTGGTGCTCTTGTTCGTTTATGCGAGACATTAAAATGTACGTAACAAAATGTTATTTATGTTAGTATATAACAACTAAAAAATTACTTTTTTGTCTACCGGTTTCGAGACGTAACCCGTCTCTTCGTCAGGACAACCTACTACCTACATTAACATGTAAATATCACTGCACACCACAACAATAGTATTATTTACACACCAACACCTTCACAAATGACTCTTCACATGCGTGTTGTAATATTCGTATTCGTATTCGTTGCATCACTAGAAAATATACGAATCTTCTTATTTGAATACGACGAACACCGAACAAGATGGCCTCCCAGAGTTCTGAAATGGAGACCTTGGGAAAATAAAAGAGTCATCGGAAGACCTCAAAAGAGATGGGCCGATGATATTGTCGCTGTGGGGGGGAAGAAATGGCTACAATTAGCCAACAACAGGGAAGAATGGAAAAATAAGGAAGAAGCCTATATCCAGCAGTGGAAAGACGAAGGCTGATGAAGAAGAAGAAGAAGAAGAACACCGAACACCGACGTATACATACATGTAGTTAATTTATTTTTTTTATTCTCGTCAAGTGTTGGTCTTAAGATCTTACTATATTGCTGTTCGATATTCGTGACGTCACGTTGGCACAGAAATTGATTCAAATGAATATTGTTCTTTTTTTATGTGGCCACACTGATTAGTCCCTTTCGAAAAGTATCCAACCCTCAATTGTTTCCAATACCCTCTCGTTTCGACAAGGCTTGTGTTAACAGCTCCAATTTTTCGTCTCGTTTTTTAATTGTACATTTTATAATTTTCGTTTAATTTCGTCTTCGCCGAACTTCGGGAGTAACGAACGTTGGTGGCCAACCAAGTGAAACAGTTGTTTGGTGAAGTTATATCGCATCGAGGGACGCCAAAACACAAAAAGGTGAGTCGAAACGTCCTTCATTTCCCATTCAAAATACAGTCCACTTATTGCCATCTTTCCCCCACGATACGCGGCGATTTTGTGTCGCGTACAATTGCTATTTTCGGAATACGGCCGAATGTTTTTCATCCAATTTAATGAGCATAATAATGAGCATAACTAAGGCTATTTACAAATTGGACCAGCGCCATTCTTCGAGAGAAGCCTTCGCAGCTGTTGCCGCCTTTTACCACTTTCGATCAATCAGTCGCGGTCCGCGATAAGCTATCGACGAGCAATTTGTTCTCGATCAAATGAACATCGCCCGCTCGAGTCTCAAAATGCACGCCGAACAAACGGTGTGATTCCGTTGACGAGGAGCGCACAATTTATAGTCGCATTGATTGGAGATGTGGACAAATGCGGGCGGGCCTTCATCGAGAATCGTTTGATCGTAGCAGAAATCGACAATAATTGTTTTTGTCTGACTTTTTACCAATCCGAATATGGACCAAGGGGCTGAGCACGATTTGTATTTCGTATTAAACGTAAAAAAAGTTACGATAAAAAATATTATGTTCTTGACGAACAATGTAAAAACCTTACATAATGAATTGGCACATTTTCTTCCTTTTTAACAGCAGAAATGCCTTTTTCCGAGATTTCCTTTTTCAAGTGATTTTACTATTAAGGGCCGGTCTTATAAACGTCCGTTAGTTAAATTTCTGACCAAATAAACCGAAATTTGATACGAACGTCATTTTTTCGTCTCATAACAATCCGTTAGTCAAATTTTAGTAAAATTTTACCGGCGGCCGAACCGACAGTCGAACCCGTTAGTTGAAATATGGTTGAAATTGACAGAAGTATGACAGATTGACGTATTATTTTTTAAGGTTAGATCCGTTGTCAATTTGCTTTTCATGCTGTTTGTTTAACATGTGTGGATACATATATACTGCGCTGACCGCTGCTACATTTTCAAGGAAAAATGTTTTCGGATAGAAATGTCCAGCTATCATTGTATTCAAGTTCGTCGGGTAAAGAACAAACTCGACGAAAGAGTGTTCAATATACGAGTGGATTATTTTTATATTTTAGATGATGCGCAGATTTTATCTACCGTTTTTGCTTGTTGAAAAGGTCTGCTTAAGAGCTTCTAGAAGTTATTGGGCAAAATGTAAAAAGGCGCACGCGTAGGAATCTAACATTATCACCAACCATAATATTGATTGTTGCCTTGAGATTCTATGCTCCTGGATCGATATTATTAGCTGCTGCAGACAGCAACGAGGGGTTTCACAGGCTACTGCCAGTGTAGTGTTATAGGAAGTATCCCAAAAATCCGGTGCGAGCGAGAAATTACAGAAGTTATGTTTCGTTTCCATAGAAGAGAGATATAATTCGCCTCTGACAGCTCTAAAATCATAGACAAGAGCAGTACGATATTGCGATACTTACGGACGGTAAAAAAAGTTTTACAAGACGAGCGTCGGTAACATTTATAAACGGACGGCCATCCGTTAGTAAATTGTCGATTAACTAATGGAAATTTGGTCTTTCGTTTATAAGACCGGCCCTAAAGTATACGGTATTATAATAATTTCTTAGTTAATTAAAATAAATAATAGACGTCCCACAGAGACGAAACTACTTATATGGGGCACATGTATGGTCCCATACAAGTCTTTTATAGGGTGACCCAGGCCTTACGACCAGTATGAGCTGGCTTAAGTGATCACTTTATACAATGTAACGATCATCAATTAGTAAGAACATCCATTAGATTTCACAATAACAAAATAACAATAACTATCCATGTGTGGATAAAATCCAGTAATTGTGTTTTCAGAACATCTCGAACCTACTACCTCCCTCAGAACAGGTATTTCTATATATCTAGCGAGGTAGATAGTGGCCGAGAGACTTGTAACATATTATCCTATATTGAAATTAATTGTCACGGAGGAGAAGCTACACGGAAGTGAACATACCATTTAGTTTTTTTTTTCCAAAACAATAAAATAATACTTTAATATGAACCTTGGTAAGGGTTAGTATTTAAATATGATTAGGATACCAAGATTTTCGAAATAAATTTGCACAATTTCCAAGCGTTGTTCTAGCGTAGGTAAGTAATTCATGGTGTAAAACTGAGCAAAAATTAGGCGACAGCTGTTAAATTGGCTGTCGCTAAGAAAAGAATTGCCAACTCGAAAAACAGACCTCTAAAAATACCCTATTTTAAGCACTAATAGCGTAACAATATCTTTCCAACAAAGTCAATTAGGGCCGGTTGTTTCAAGTTGAATTAAAGTAAGCGTTCCTTTAAAGCATAGATATTTATGAAAACGGATCGTCTGATTGATGGAGAACGCAAAAATCTATGCTTTAAACGAACGCTTACTTTGATCCAACTTGAAACAACCGGGCCTTAGAGACCATTACCATAATTTTATTTGTTTTATTTCATGTTAAAGTTCTATCTATAAAAAAACATACCTTATACAACACTATACAAAAAATATCTGTTTTTTTTATATTGTTTCCCTATAGAAAATTTAATAAACCTAATTGGTTTGGGCTTGTTGAGCGAATGAACGAGGAAAGAATGGTAAGAAAGATATATGACGCAAGTGTTGACGGTGGCAGAAAGAGAGGGCGACCGCGGAAGACGTGACACGACCAGATTAAGGGTTTTACTGGAAGATGGTCCCGTTAGAACACTCAACAACCGTCGAGCTTGCGTACGAAGATGTATGAATGTGAATGAGGCGAGGGTTGTATGTCAGGACAGAAGAGTGTGGCGCTCTATCCTCTCTGCTTGCCCCCACGAGGAAACGGTGTGATGGTAAGTAAGTAACTGTATCTGATAATTTTTATAATTTTATTTTACCTGTTTGTATACTAGATCTCAACATTTTTCATGGATCCTTTTACACATGGTTCGAAGGACAATGAATACCAGTGGCATGCAAAGGGTATAAACTTAGGTTATGCTGTGACTGACTATATATATACCTATATTAAAAAATATATACGCATATACCTGTATCGGTATATATATATATATATATATTATGTATTTTTTTAACTGTATATAATGAACTATTCTGAGTATCTTTAATCCACAAAAATAACTATAAAAGAAGTATTGTAAACAAGGATTTTCTAAATAAATATTTTATATACAGGTAATACGGCAAAAATTTTCAATGCATTTCGAAGACGATTTATATATAATTAAAACGGGAAAAATACTCATTTTAGATATACGTTTCTTTTTACAAAAATAAATCAAACATTATATTATTATATCATCGATGACAATGTCGTCGTAAATAAACATTATAATATTGCGTATAAAATTTTCAAAAACCTACATTTTACGAAGTTTCTTAATAAATTACCATAAACTAATTCATGTAAATAGAAACGGATTGAATTTGTGTTGAACTCAGGAATTCATATAAAAATAATAAATGAAAAAAAAGAACAAACGTACCTCCCTACTCAACATAATCATTATGATTTGACAGATGGAATTCACCATAGAAAAGAGAAATAGAATTCACACAAAAGGTTTTGGGTGAAATTTGTAAAAAAACGTCATTTCTGCAAGTGACGCGCGCGCAGTTCTCACGTCACTTTGGACCTTTCGAAGAAATACGCTGTTACATAAAAATTTACTTGTCCATTACAAAAAACTCGCAGACATAGAGACGAGTCAAAATACACAGTTCAGGACGAGTTTTTTCCCGACTTGACTAGATAAGTAAGATAAATGATAAATTGACATGAAGTTGGATAAAAAAACGTCGGAAATAAAACATCTAGCCGTAGGAATAATTACGGCTAGAATTTTAAATCCACTTTATCTTAAGATAATGATTATTTAATTAATATTTGTTACCCAGAAGCATCTTTACTAATGCACAGCTTTTTTGCTTGTGTGCGCTGCACGCCACTGATGAATACAGAGTTGCCCGCAGAAAACCGATTGTTTTCTATCATACTGAATAATATTTAATCCAATCAAGCACTTATTAAAGCTGTTATCGTTTTTTACAGGCACCACGGCCGCCATTATTGAGCGCGGTCGACCCGTGGCCCTCGATTGGTTCAAATGCAGATAGGGGCTTTTGAAGTAAAAATCAATTTTCAATCAATTATGAGCACTGATTAAGAGGGGGGTTTAAATTAAACCTTTTTTATGTGTGGTTAACCATTTTTACTACCTTTCTTTTAACTCGTAGCGTCTGCTTGTCTGCCTAAAAAACTTTGGATCGATTTTTAACCCCTTTCCCGTGATCCAATCGAGCTGAAACTTTGCAGGCAGACTCGTGGCGACGATAAAAATGATCTAACAAATTTTCGTTTAAAAAATTTAATTATAGTATAATTTTGGATTTTTGGAAATTTAACGGTTTTTTCAAATTGGAAACCATACAAATGAGAAAGAAGGCGCGAAACCTGTTTCAATTAGTCTTACTCGAGCTGTGGGTCCGATCAGACGGTTTCGCCGACACCGTGCCCCCCTGTACCAATTATTACGTTTTCAATATTCTATAAGTTTTAAGGATAATAATATACATGGAATAGATTTTCCACATGAACTTAAAGCAAGAGGAATATGTTGATAGAATATCAAATTGAATACAATACAAATGAGAAAGGGAGTAAAATAAAAACTTGCTTTTTATGGGTTAGTTTTTTTATTCTTCATATATTGTGCCGATAAATGCACTGAAACGAGGCACAAATTATAATTTATGCTGTGTAATTCTAAGTAAGACTATTATTTATTGTGACGTATTTCGATAAGAGCCTGCTATCATTATCAAACAACTATCGAATCGAAAATGTATAGATTACCGCGAGAGGGAGAAGGGAGATTTTTATAGGAAAAATCAAAAGATAGCTATTTTCTACATTACAAATTCGTACAAATAAAGGAGATAAATAAAGTATAGTATTGTCACGTGTCGCGCTTCAGGAGGAATTCATGAAAACGCTGGAATTTAATAATGGATTAATTAATCACTGATTAATTATCAAACAAACGTACATAGTCGCTTAACACTATTAAATGTAACTCTATTCTTTAAATTAACTATTTCGTAAATTTATCACTCGTAAATAGACATTTTATAATCGCTTTAACACTTTATTCACTAATCACTAGAACAACCTATCCAATTTCAGCACGTATTATTATTCGCTCTTTATTTCTCTACGTAAGAACTTTTCCAGAATATTTGCTCAAATATCGCACAAGGGTAAGTACTTCACTTAATTATCTGTCGCTTAGTTCACACGCCTGATGGTAACACTGTTTTCGCTTCGTGATTCGCTGCTGGAGCCGCGTAAAGTAATTATGGCCCTCCGCGGCCTGAATCCATTTATTTATATCGGGTAACGTTGGATTTTCGAACCTTCGAGAATTCTCTAGTATTTACTAGACTTTTCTAGTATTTACTCGCAAGTTCTCGTAACTTCTAGATGTTCCTGGAAAGCTTCAGACGTCTCTCGAAAGTTGGAGGTAATTCTAGACCCTTCATTAGTATTGTGCCAATTTCAAACAACTGTCACTTGATAGAAGCGCATAATTATTTTTCGCCTCTTTACGGTATTGTCACGGAATGCCAAGCAGAAGAAATTGCGCACTGTCCGAATCCCTCGTAATGTCACTTTGGAACAACACTATAGAAGGCTCTATTCGGAAAACGTCTGCAAACGACTAGAACAGCCTAGAAGGGACGAGAATCGGCCTGAAAACTGCGAAGCGCGTCGCAGACGACGCCC